>JAODAL010006620.1:0-131784 GCA_025379985.1 Phyllomedusa bahiana
TCCCTGGTTTCTGACCCGGCTTTTTCTTAAACCTCGCTTTTTTGCCTCTGATTTTGTTACTGCGCTCCTGACTGTTTTTGACTCCCCTGCTTGTTTCTATTTTCTTTTGGCTTACTTTTTTTTTGGCATAAGTTCCCGTACTTTTCCCCGACCCCGGACTGTTTGCCCTTTTGTGTTTTTCTTGACGGCCCCCTGACTTACACCCGGGGGGCTGCCCGTCCAGTTGGGGTCTGCTGCCTAGGGAAAAGCACCCCAAAATAGGGGGGGACAGGGGGGCTGGGTGGCAGTCAGGGCCCACTGCACCCCCCCTTGATGGGGAAGGAAAAAACCCCAAGTCACTGTGGCGAGCTCCAGAGATGCAGTGGGCAGAGGGGAAAAAGCCCCCAAAAAAAGTCAAATACAGTGCGCCCTCCACCAGTCGGGGCTTTTTAGGGCGAGTGTCCCCGTGGAACCCTTTCCTCATGAAGACATTGAAAGCCTGCATGCATACGTTTGCAAAAAAACACATGGAGGCTCCCAACTATGAGAAATAAATTTTTGGTCTATAGATGAAATTGAATTTTTTTTGGTGTTATTTTGTAAGTGGTTTGTGGGGGAGAAAACCAGGCACTGCTCTCCCCTCCCCAATTTAAAAAATTCCCAAACATGAAACATGGTGGGGGCAAGCATCTGCTAGGGGGTTTTTTTTTCGCTGCGGGGGACGAACGACTGGTTGCAATTAAAGGAAAATGAATGCCCCAAGTACAGAGTATCCGATAAAAACCTCTTCCAGAGGCTCTGGACCCAAAAGGGGGCCGAAGGTTCTTTTTCCCAACAAGAAATGACTGTTGCAACAGCGCCCGCCCCCAAAAAGCCCCCGCCTTTGCGCCTGCCTGTCCCCCCGGCATTGGGGCAATGCGGGCCGCTCCCCGGGTTGTCGGGCGACGGGCGCACTCGCTCCCCAGGCCCAATATCACGCCCCGCCCCATCATTTCTGCGGGCCCCCGCTGCCCGGGTAGGGCCCCCCGCTCTGGGGTTCCGCGCACCAGCTCTGTGAAATTTAAAGGGCCAGGCCGGAATTAGGTTTTAATTGCCGGGCCGCTCCCTTTCTATATTACCTGGTGTTTTCCGCCCACCCCCCGCCGGATCTTTAGTGCCTGTTGCCTAGTAAAGCGTTATTCTAGTCTTATCGATTACGGAAAAGAACCCCTTTACCTACGTCCCATGACCACGAAACCTTTGCCCCCTGTCCTGACCTTACCTCCGCCCCCGACATGACCTGCCTTACGATTTTGAAAACCACGCTAAACCTGGGCTGCCACCCAAGGGGCAAGTCACGTCAGGGTACGCCCGGGGTGACTCCCTTTTTGCGGGGGGTCGGGGTGAAAACCGGCCCTGCTTAACTCGCCCCTGGCGGGCTTACACCACCGCTTGCGGTGGTCCAGGGGGATCCATACCGCATTCGTGACAATGACCCTAAGAAAACACCGCTAAAATAACAAAGCAGTGACTTCAGAACAACTCGTGAAATTTTAAAATGGCCCCACCGGGGCCCCTACCAAAACCCCCAATTGAGCACTTGGAGAGACTTAAAAAATGGCTGTCCACCAATGTTCACCATCCAACCTGAGGAAACTGAAGAGGATCGCAAAGAAAGTGCCCAGGGAACCCCAAACCCGGTGTGAAAAGCTTGTTGCATCATTCCCAAGAAGACTCATTGCTGTACGAGCTCAAAAGGTGCCCCCTACTCTACTGACAAAGGGTCGAATACTTATCCATTGATTTTTTTCAGTTTTTTTCTGTTTAATAAATTTGTAAAAATATCTGTTTCTGGTTTTATTTTCTTTCAAGATGGGGGTGCAGAGTGTACATTAATGAGTAAAAACATGAACATTTGTGATGTTACCAAATGGCTGTAATGAAACAAAGAGTGAAAAACTTAAAGGGGTCTAAATATTTCCACCCACTGTTTTTGTGTCTTTTTTATATAATGTATGTATCAACTGGTTTCAAAGTAGGTACAAACCTAAATTAGGTAGGGAAATAGGTGACTCCCCCCTTTTTGGGTAGGTAAAACCCCAAAAAGGTTTTGGGAAAAATAAGGCCCCCCAATTAGAGGGGACAGTTTATATAGGCTCCCATAAAGTAGGCTGGTAAATGGCCCCCATTAATTTGGAAAAGTAGGCACAGCTTCCCCGAAAATGGGGACCCACCATCTGGGGCCCGCTGGTGCCTGGGAAAATTCCCAAAACAGTCAACAGCCCTTTAATGCATTCCCATAGTCTTGGGCCCCCATGTTTTTAAAAAAATTTTTACCTTATAGGGAAAACCTTTAAATTTTTTCTGTGAACAAAAAAAGAAAGTCCGCTTCAACTCACTCTTTCTCCAATGGAACTGATTTAATCAACCCCCGGGGGCGTGTAATTTTTGCAGAGTCGGAGTAGAAACCCACGGATTCCGGGGTAACACAGTAATGTGAACAAAAAAAGTTCCTCCGATTCTCCTAGTAATTTAAAAAACATTCCAATTTATTAAAAATCTTTTTAAAAAAATTATGACATAGCCAGCAGCACAAAAACGCTTTGCTATAAAGGGTTAGTTAAACCCGAATCGCTTTTAGCTGCTGCGGGCTTCGTCAGGATTTTTAAAAAGTTCAAAGTTTCATTTTTTTAAGGCCGAAAAAAGCGCCCCTCCAGTTCAGCCAGCAAAGGTTTTTTGACCCAGGGGAAAGGGCAAAAAACCCCAATGGGGGAGAACCCAATTGTCCTATTTTAGGAAAAAATTCCCCTTCCCCGACTCCAACTAAATCAAAAAATCCCTGGATCAATGACCCCTCCCCAAAATCCAGACACTAAACTTGTTTATTATTACCTCCGAAATGCTCCAAAAAACCCCTTTTGAATTTGTTATTGAATTCCCCCATGAAAAAGTTCCTTGGCAAAAATTTCCACTTTTTCCCACTGCTCTAACAGTAAAGAATTCCTTTTTCTATGTTTAGGTAAATTTTCGTTCCTCAAGAAATAGAGGATCCCCCTTTTTCCTAGATAAGCCCTGGGAAAAATTAAATTTGGGGAGAGTCAAAAAAATTGACCTTTGATGATTTAAACATATTTACTGTCCCCCGAAGCCGTCTTTTCTAAAAACTAAATAACCTAAATCTTGCTAATCTTGCTGTTTATTGAGTCCCCCCCGCCTTTTATTATTTTTGTTACTCCCTTTTGTACCTGTTCAAGCGCTACTTGTCTTTCCTGTGAACTGGGGCCCAAAACGGTAAACAATTTTCCATGTGTGGTGGGGAACGAGTGACTTGTATAAGGGGGGAAAATAATGTTTAATGTGCACAAAGCCCCTTTTAAGCCCCCCCATGTCCATTTGCCTTGGCACTGCTGTTGCACTGGCTGCTACAATTAAATTTTTACTTCCACCAGGTTTCCCAAGTCCTTCCCTGTCACTTTTACCCATTTTTTTTCCATTTAACATGAGCCCCATGAAAAATGGTTTTTTTTCCTCCCCAGTGCATAACCTTGCATTTACCCCTTTTTTTTTTAAAACCTTAAATTTCTACCTTTCTCTCCCCCAGGCCCCCCAAACTTTATAAAGTCCCTTTGTAATAACACTTACCCTCTATTGTGTGGATTCCTTTACAAGTTTTAGATAAATCTACAAGACGAATTTACTGTGCAACCCCATGTGTAAGATCATTAATGAAAATTTTAAAGAGGATGGGCCCCCCCAATACTGGACCCTTGGGGTTTTCCCCCATAGTAACGGGGACCAGGGGTTAGCCCGTTAAATTATTACCCTTTTTTTTTTCTATCAGTGACCCATTTTGCTTACCCACTTGCACACATTTCCCCCACCCCCAAGCATTCTCTTTTTTCTTACCAACCTTTTATTTTTGGGCCCCGTATAAATGCTTTAAAAAAATCTGATATAGACACCCCAATCCTCCCCCCGACCCAGTCTAGCACTAACTTCCCTCATGGGTTTGATGAAAATTACGAAAGACCGATCCTTCCTAAACCCAAGCTGGAACGGCGTTTCATTTTTTTTCAGTAAATAGTCCAGAAGAAATCTCTGAAAAAATTTCTTAAAACTTTTTATCACACAGAATTTTTAAGTTCCCCGGCCTATATTTTTCCTGGTCATTTTTTGACCCTTTTTTTAAAATAGGGCACCACATTTGCTATGCGCCAACCCCCTTTGGGACATACCCCTTATTAGGACAGTCCAAAATATAAGAATGGGGGCCCCCTATCCATAACACTTAACTCCCTTAAAAAACCCGTGGGTGATGCCATCGGGACCTGGGGATTTGTCTTTTTTTAATCTTCTTAAGACGGTGCTTCCATCTTCCAGGTTAGAAAAGAAACTTTTAATTTGGGGTTTTTTCCCCTACCCTCTGTTCAACAGGAAGGTCATCCCCCAGGTAAAAAACAGGGGGAAAAAAAAGTTTTTTAATAGGTTGTTTTTTTTCTCATCGCCTCTATTTCTTTCCCTCAGATTTTTTCAAAGACCCCCAAATTTTCTGTTTTAATCTTTTTTACTTTTTTATTATTTTAAAAAATATTTGGGGGTTAGTATTTTTTCTATGGCAATATGTCTTTCTGTCTCCAGCTTTAACGCCTTTATCATTATTTTTTCACACTTTTTTTTTTTTCCCTATAGCTTCTTGGCCTCTCCTACCCCCTTTTTTTTAAGTAGCGAAACAAATTTCCTTTTTGTTATTTTTTTTGCCTCTTTTACATCCCCGTTGTTTAAAATTTTTGGGTTTTTTCCTGTTTTAATTATTTTTTTACCATAAGTTGTACCTCTACAGTGGTAGTTGGAAAAGTTTTTTAAAAAAACCCCTTTATTTTTTTTTCCCTATTTTTAAAACGGTTTTTTGGGCCTCCCTAACAGAATAAAAATTTCCTTCCTAAAAAACGGGTTTTTTGTGGGCTTTTAAAAAAACTCTTTAAGGATAAACGGAAAAATTTTTTTTTTATATGGTCATATTCCTAGGTGCCCCTCAAAAAGAAATTTGTTTTCTCTGTCAGGTCTTTTTGTCCCAAAATTAAATTAGAAGGGGCCTTTTCCCCTAGTCGGTTTTTTTCACCATTTTGGGAAGGGTTTTTCATTAGTTTTGACAAAACCCTTTTTTTTTATAGAGCTACAGGTTTCAGATTCCCAATTTATGTCTGGGGGAGTTAAAAATCAACCCAAAAAAAACCTCATTCTTATTACTGCCTCATCTATTTTTCCTGGGGAGTACTCTTTTCCTGGGTTCTGTTATATTTGGGGCCAACCTGGATTTGTTTTTTTAACCTTACTAGGAGCCCTCGGAGGTACTCTTGTTTGTTTAATAATTGTTTCTACCAATGTCTGTATATCATAGTTGCCAACTTTTGAAAGTAGGAAACGAGGGGTGGGGTGCCCCCCCCCCCGGGCAAAAAAATTTGGTGACACGCCCCCCTTGTTTTGGGGGGACATGCCCCCCTTTTTAAAAAGCCAACCCCTTGCCAACGGCAACAACTCTGGAAAAAGCAAATGATGGGTTTTTTGGGATCACCCCCTTTCCTGGACTGTGGATAGCCTATCCCCGCACGAGGGGAGTGGGGGGATAAAACCAAACTTGTCGAACCTAAACCATTAAAATTAAACCCAGAGTTCTTTCAATATTTCACGGGAGAAAAAAAATCCCCAAAAACAACAAAACCCCCATTTTAAACTTTCACAACAAAAAACTAAACACCAAAAACCTTCAGGGAATGAAAAAGAAAAAACACATAAAAAATAATTTTATTAAGATATATAAAAAATGAAAGGAAATCCCAAATCCCCAAAGTCCCTATTAAAAACTACCTACAACTCAAAAGAAGGTAAACATAAACCCCCCGAACAAGGGGGACCCCCTAAATTTTTATCTAACTAAATCCTGCAATTCCCTAAAGCAATATCAGGACACAAACTAAAAATAGAATACACATAAAATAAATCCACAAAAAAATGTGCACAAATACACCACTACCAACAAATGAAAACACAAATAAAGTATACCTATCAAAAACCTATATCTATCCCTCTATCCCAACGCATTTCCCCCCGCTGATAGAGCGGGTTCATCAGGGGATAGCACAAAAAGCAAAGATACACATGATATTGCCAAATGGATAAGATTATGCTTACGTCCCTTCTTATATAATAATGTATAGCTGGTCCAGATAAGGCTCAATGGATCCTGCTACGCTCCGGTACGTCGTCCAGGGAACAAGATGTGTTACAAAGTAATATAGCAGCTGCTACTTAAATACTAAGGAGCCTGAATAGCCCGCCGGGACTACGTCATCTCGTACGGCCGCAATTGTAAACATATAAATAAAGCGTGGCAATTCAAACACGGCGCTCACACAATCAAAGGCGGGCGCGTGCGCAGTTCTAGATTGGCGTAATACCAGCCATGAAGACCGTGCCTGCGCATAGAATAACTAGGTCAATTCCATAGATTTAGGAAGACATCCACAGCGTAGGCGCGACAGGAAGATAGCAAACGTGCATTCGGCAACAAGATCATGATGGGAGCACAAAACCAAAAGGCACAGGCGCAGCTAGATGTGGCGTACCACTAAATATAAAGGCATACGATCCGTTTTGGGCTCAAATGAACCGGACAGATGAAAATCTACATTAGTGTGAATATATAAAAACACCAAAATGCAGAAAATAATGCGGGCTATACAAAATAGGCTCGCTCATATAAAAAGAATAATATAGAGCGAGACCAAACTGCACATATGTACTTAGCAGCCAATTTAGGGATTCCATTAGAAAATAACATAACTGAATTTAAATAAAAATAAACTAAAGAGTAATATAAGGACATCGTTTAGAAAACAAATAACAATGGATATACCAAAAAATTTAAGCAATGAATTTGATACCAAATGTAATAATATATAATACAACAGTTAACACTATGGGGAATAAAATAAATGTTGTAAAGGAAAGGGACTCATTTAGTCCGAAAGGCTGAACAGTTTTAAGGCGAAATATCCAATTGGCTTCTCTCTGCAAAATCTTTTTTTCAAAGTCACCTTTACGGGGTGAGGGATATACCACCTCTATGACTTAGAAAGAGATTGCTAACGGATTATAACGATGTTTCAAATTCATGTGCCTAGCAAGGGGAGTGTCACGATCATGTTTGACATCCCCAATATGCTCAAGAATTCTCCTCCTCACTTCCCGGATGGTCTTCCCGACATACATTAATGGGCATGAACATGTGGCCTGGTAAACCACCCCTTTCGTTTTACAGTTGGCATAACTATACAGTTTGAAGGATTTACCAGAGGTAAGGTTCGTCATGCATTTAGAAACCTGGTTTATATTGGCAGGCCTCACAACTACCCCATTTTAATTAACATCCCTGGGGTGCTGGGGCAAAAGCCACATGGGAGTTGACTTAGGGGGCCGGTGAAATGGTTTAATTGCCCAATGAACCCCCAGTTTTTGCCCCTTTAAAGGTTTAATGCTGGGATGTAGTCAAAAAAAAACCCTTTTTAAAGAGGTTTCATAGAAAAAAGGGGCCAAAAGGGTTGGAGAAAATTTTTGTTAACTCTTTGTGGGGCCCGAATAAAAGGGTTTCCCTTTACTACCCAAACCCGTATTAGAAAACCTCTGGTCTCTTCTTCTTAGTTAAAAGGGAGGGTTTCGATGGGCTAAAAAAGCAAAAGGGTTTAAGCTTTGATAGTATATATTGGGGAAAAACCCGTTCAAAAAATCCTTTGCCCTCAACAGGTTACCCTCCTGTTTAAGGGATGGTAATGTGAGCAGTTCCTCCGAGCTCGGATGTACTGCCCCTTCGGTTTGCCCGCCGTAAGGGGAAAAGGTTTGGGGGCCCTACCCCAGCTTTTAGCAGGCTATTCCTGCGGGTCGGTTTAGGGTTTAAAATTTGAGGTCTTTAGGACACCTTACATCCTTTAAAAAACCCTAACATCCAGAAATATAAATTCGGATTTGTGTTTACGAGGTAAACCCCTAAGGGGATTGTTTTATGTTCAGTTGGTCCAAAAAATTTTTGAAAAAAAATATCTAAACCTTTTCCACAGAATAAGGACGTCTTTTTTTTTTTTCCCCCAAAATATAAAACCCCCCAAAAAAAAACAGGTTAAAATCCGGGAAATTCACCAAGTTTTTTTAAAGAATACTATGGCCCCTTTCCCCAACCGGGCCCAGGAGGAGTTTAGAAATAAGAGGGAGAAACCGGGGCTCCCCATAGCTGCCCCCTGGCCGGGTGGTACCAGGCCATTTAAAAAAGGGGAAAATTTTTGAGTTAATACATTTCTCCCAAATAGTTTCAATACAAATGTCCTGGGCATGCAGAAAAAAAAACTTCTCGTGTCCCAAAAAAAACTGGGCAGCCTCAAAAACCTTGATGGGGTTTGAGCTAAAAAGAGTGCCCCTACATCTATACTGCAGGGGCCCGGGATTTTGAATTTCCCCCTGAGGCCTCCCGCTTAGACAGGGGGATCGGGGGTGTCTTTAATGGAATTTATTTGGGAAGAAAAACCTAGAGAGCCAAAATGTTGTAAATGTATATACTAGCTTTGTGTAAGGGGTTTATGCCCCGAAACAATAGGGCGGGAAAATTTTAAAGGGGGCAAACCCCCCTTTTGGACTTTTGGGGGAATCCCTAAAATGTGCCATTTGGGGAGGGTGTTGGCAACATAAAGGCAAATTTTGTGTTTATCCCAATTTAAAAACCCAGAGATAATTTCCTTTCCCTTTAAATAGGGGTTCAAGTTCAGTCCTTAAAACTGGGTGTTTGGATTTTTGGGGGGGAGAATGTTGTACCAAAAACGATCATCTAAAAAATGAAAGAAAATTTTAAAAGTGTCCCTTTATGGGCTAAAAACAACAAAAATTTTTCCCCCTTATCGGAGGGGTTTTATACAAAATTGTTTGATCTTGTTCCAGTGTTTTTTTTTTAAATTAAAATAATGTAGAAATTTTTATCCCGTCCGGGGTTTATTTGGGGCCACAAAAGGAAAGTATGTTTTATAAATTTGCGGTAGCCCACATCTAAAACTTTCCGCCCGGCCTTTTGGTTTTGTGCTCCCCTCATAATCTTTTTTGGGCCCAAAGGAATCACAGGGGGCGGTTTTTCGATCTCCCTTTTCACCCCCCTGGCTGTGGGTTTTTCTTTCCCAAATCTAAAGGAATTTTTCCTAGTTTTTATGCGCCCGGGCGGTTTTTCATGGCTGGGATTACGCCAATCTAGAATTGCGCATCGCGCCCGCCTCTGATTTGTGTAAGCGCCGTGTTTGAATTGCCACACTTTATTTATATGTTTACAATTGCGGCCGTACGAGATGACGTAGTTCCGGCGGGCTATTCAGGCTCCTTAGTATTTAAGTAGCAGCTGCTATATTACTTTGTAATACATCTTGTTCCCTGGACGACGTACCGGAACGTAGCAGGTTCCATTGAGCCTTATCTGGACCAGCTATACATTATTATATAAGAAGGGACGTAAGCATAATCTCATCTATTTGGCAATATCATGTGTATCTTTGCTTTTTGTGCTATCCCCTGATGAACCCGCTCTATCAGCGGGGGAAACGCGTTGGGATAGAGGGATAGATATAGGTTTTTGATAGGTATACTTTATTTGTGTTTTCATTTGTTGGTAGTGGTGTATTTGTGCACGTTTTTTTTGTGGATTTATTTTATGTGTATTCTATTTTTAGTTTGTGTCCTGATATTGCTTTAGGGAATTGCAGGGATTTAGTTAGATAGTATATACGGGGTCGCCCTTGTTCAGGGCGGTTACTCCGTTTACCTGTCTTTAGAGTTAGTAGGTAGTTTTTAATAGGGACTATAGGGATTGCCGTGTGGCATTTCCTTTTATTCAATATATATCTTAATAAAAGTTATTTTTTATGTGTATTTTCTTTATCATTACCTGAAGGTATTTGGTGTCTCTAGTTGTTTGCTTAAACCATTACATTACAATCAATATTTCTACCATACAGTGATTATACAGTGGTATATACCAGTGTACACAGGCTCTGCAGACGTTTAAGTGACTACAATTGTTATCTCTCCCTTTTCTTCTCCATCCTGTCCAGACCGCCATGATTTCTTCCGACCACGACTCGTCCCTGCAAAATTTACCACACAAACATCTTAGAATTCTATTTTTTTCAGCACTTCCCTACCTGTACAAACTCCACATGTGTGATAGGTGGGAAGGTTATGGGGTGATAGGTAGAGTGATAGGTGTAGGTGAGAGAACTATAGGGTACTAGGTGGGAAGGTTATAGTGTGACAGGTGGAGGTGAGAAGACTATGGGGTATTAGGTGGAGAGGTTATGGAGTAATGGGGGGGGCTGTATTTTGTGTTGGCACTAGGATGCATAACACACTGGTGGGGAGGTGTGGGAGTGAGGAGTACAGAGCACAGCCCATTGAGACTGCCAGGGACAGACCGCAGGAGATACGAGACACGAGCAAGGGGCAGAAGACAAGTGGGCAACACTTGCCCCCTTGCACATTCAAACACACACACCCCTCCCACATACACACAAACACACACACCCCTCTCACGCACGCACGCACGCACGCACGCACACAAACACACACTCCTCGCACACAAACACACACCTAGTACGCACACCCCTTGCACGTGCACACACACCCTTTGCACGTGCACACACACTCCTTGCATGCACACACACACCCTTTGCACGCACACAAACACACACCCCACGCATGCACACAAACACACACACCTCTCACACAAACACACCCCTCGCACACACAAACACAAACCCCTCACACGCACGCACAAACACATACCCCTCGCACACACAAACACATACCCCTCGCACACACATGCACAAACACCCATCGCATGCATGCACACAATCGCACACCCCGCGCACGCACGCACCCAAACACCCCTCGCATGCATGCACACAAACACACACACTCCTCACATGCATGTACACATACATACATACGCCTCGCGCACACAAACTCACCCCTCCCACACACACACAAAAACACCCCTGGCACGCACACAAACACACACCCCTTCCCCGCACACTGAAGCACACACTCCTGCACTACACACACACCCTCCCCTGCACACACTCACCTGTCCTGCTGCTGGTATCCTGGTTCTTCACTTTGCTCTGTTCGATCAAGAGAGAGAGGGCGGAGCCCTGCAGCTCCAACCAAGACACACTCCCTTTCCCAGTAGTGCTCCCTGCTCTCAGGTAGCTTTCTATGAGAGCACTGCCGGGCAGCAGCGGAGGACACTGGCTTCAGGGCAGCGTCCGGAGATGCTACCCTGATGCCTTTTACACATATAACCTCTGGCAGCTCTTCTGCTGCAGGAAGTTATGCACCCCATGCGGGTGGGGTGGGGGCGGGACACGGCCCCCATTAGCGGGAGTGACCCGGCAGTTGGCAGGTATGGTGTATCCACACACTGGGCCATGTATCCCGCTCTATGTATCCACACACTGGGCCGTGTATCCTGCTCTATGTATTTGTACACTGGGCCGTGTATCCTCCTCTGTCTATGTATCCACACACTGGGTTGTGTATCCTCCTCTATGTATCTGCACAATGGGCCGTGTATCCTCCTCTGTCTATGTATCTGCACACTGGGCCATGTATCCTGCTCTATGTATTCGCACACTGGCCGTGTATCCACCTCTGTCTATGTATCCACACACTGGGTCGTGTATCCTCCTCTGTCTATGTATCCACACACTGGGCCGTGTATCCTCCTCTGTCTATGTATCCGCACACTGAGCCTTGTATCCTCCTCTGTCTATGTATCCACACACTGGGCCGTGTATCCTCCTCTGTCTATATATCCACACACTGGGTCGTGTATCCCCTTCTGTCTATGTATCCGCACACTGGGCCGTGTATCCCTCTCCGTATGTTATCCACAACACTGTGGCCGTGTATCCCCCGTTTGTCATGTATCCACACACTGGGTCGTGTATCCTCCTTGTCTATATATCCACACACTGGGCAGTGTATCCCCTCTTGACTATGTAACACACACTGGCCATGTATTCCTGCTCATGTTAATTCGCACACTGTTCCGTGTAACCCCCTCTGTCTAAGTAACCGCACACTGGCCCCGTGTACCCGCTCTATGATCCACCACACTGGGCCGTGAATCCTCCTCTTCTATTTATCCACAAACACCTGGGCCATGTATCCCCCTCTGTGTATGTATCAACCCACTGGGCAGTGTATCCACTGTCCTATTATCGCCGCACACTGACCCCTGTATCCTCCTCAGTCTATGTTAACACACACACTGGGCCGTGTATCCTCCTCTGTCTATGTATCCACACACTGGGCCGTGTATCCCCCTCTGTCTATGTATCCGCACACTGGGCCATGTATCCTGCTCTTTGTATCCACACACTGGGCCGTATATCCTGCTCTATGTATTTGCACACTGGGCCATGTATCCTCCTCTGTCTATGTATCCACACACTGGGCCGTGTATCCCGCTCTATGGTGGTTTGCACACTGGGCCGTGTATCCCCCTCTGTCTATGTATCCACCACAGCCATGTATCCTGCTCTATGTATTCGCACACTGGGCCGTGTATCCACCTCTGTCTATGTATCCGCACTCTGGCCGTGTATCCCGCTCTATGTATCCACACACTGGCCGTGTATCCCCTTTGATCTATGTATCCACACACTTGGCCGTGTATCCCCGCTCTATGTACCACACACGGCCGTGTTTCCACCCTCTGCTATCCATCCGCAACACTGGGCCGTGTATCCCGCTCTATGTATCCACACACTGGGCCGTGTAACCTCCTCTGTCTATGTAACCACACACTTGGGTACCGTGTAATCCTCCACTAAGTACCACACACTGGGCCGTGTATCCTCCTGCTATAATCCACAACACTGGCCGTTATCCTCCTCTGTCCTATGTATCCGCACACTGTCCAATGTATCCCGCCTCTAATGTATCCACACACTGGGCCGTGTATCCACCTCTGTCTATGTATCCACACACTGGGCCATGTATCCTCCTCTGTCTATGTATCCACACACTGGGCCGTGTATCCTCCTCTGTCTATGTATCCGCACACTGAGCCTTGTATCCTCCTCTGTCTATGTATCCGCACACTGAGCCTTGTATCCTCCTCTGTCTATGTATCCACACACTGGGCCGTGTATCCTCCTCTATGTATCCACACACTGGCCGTGTATCCCCCCCTCGTCTATGGTATCCGCACCACAGGCCGTGTATCCCGCTCTACATATCCTCACACTGGGCCGTGTATCCTCCCCTCTGTCTATGTATCCGCACACTGGGTCGTGTATCCTCCTCTGTCTATGTATCCACACACTGGGGCCGTAGAATCCACCTCTGTCGATGTACCTGCACACAGCTGGGCCGTGTATCCCCCTCTGTCTATGTATCCACACACTGGGCCGTATATCCCCCTCTGTCTATATGTATCCGCACACTGGGTTGTGTATCCAGTTCTTTCTATCTATCCACAGTGTATCCACTGAGTATCCACACACTGGGCCAAGTATCCCCCGCTCTCGTATCCTGAACACTGTTTACATGTAACCCACACAAATATCAACACAGTAGGCTATATATCCTTCTCTATGTATCCACTCACTGGGCGGTGTATTCGGTTATGTCTAAATTCGTCCACACATCCCTAGGCCATGTTTTTAGCTCAGTCTAGTATCCGCACACTAGCCATGTATTCCATTCTGTCTTTATATCCTCACACTGGGCTGTGTATCCCCCTCTATGTATCCGCACACTGGGCCGTGTATCCCGCTCGCTGTATCGACACACTGGGCCGAGTAACCTCCTCTGTCTCTGTATCCACACTCTGGGCCGTGTATCTCTCAATTTATCCACACACTGGGGCCGTTATCATCCACTATCTATTATTCCACACACTGGGCCGTGAATCCTCCTCTGTCTATCTATCCACACACTGGGCCGTGTATCCCCCACTGTCTATGTATCCGCACACTGGGCCGTGTATCCCGCTCTGTATCTATCCACACACTGGGCCGTGCATCCTCCTCTGTCTCTGTATCCGCACACTGGGTCGTGTATCCTCCTCTGTCTATGTATCCCTACAACACTGGCCCCCGAAACCCCCTCTGTCTATGTATCCGCACACTGGGCCGTGTATCCCCCTCTGTCTATGTATCCACACACTGGGCCGTGTATCCCCCTCTGTCTATATGTATCCGCACACTGGGTTGTGTATCCAGTTCTTTCTATCTATCACAGTGTATCCCACTGTGTATCCACACACTGGGCCATGTATCCCGCTCTCTATCTGTACACTGTGTCGTGTATCCCACTCTATATCAACACAGTAGGCTATATATCCTTCTCTATGTATCCACTCACTGGGCCGTGTATTCGGATATGTCTATGTATCCACACACCTGGCCATGTATTTAGCTCTGTCTATGTATCCGCACACTAGCCATGTATTCCATTCTGTCTTATAATCCTCACACCTGGCTTTGTTCCCTATGTATCCGCACACTGGGCCGTGTATCCCCCTCTATGTATCCACACACTGGGCCGTGTATCCCCCTCTGTCTATGTATCCACACACTGGGCCGTGTATCCTCCTCTGTCTATGTATCCACACACTGGGCCGTGTATCCTCCTCTATGTATCCACACACTGGGCCGTGTATCCTCCTCTGTCTATGTATCCGCACACTGGGCCGTGTATCCTCCTCTGTCTATGTATCCACACACTGGGCCATGTATCCTGCTCTATGTATTCGCACACTGGCCGTGTATCCCCCTCTGTCTATGTATCCGCACACTGGGCCGTGTATCCCGCTCTATGTATCCACACACTGGGCCGTGTATCCTCCTCTGTCTATGTATCCTCACACTGGGCCGTGTATCCTCCTCTGTCTATGTATCCACACACTGGGCCGTGTATCCTCCTCTGTCTATGTATCCGCACACTGGCCGTGTATCCCCCTCTGTCTAATGTATCACACCACGGGCCCGTATATCCCCTTCTGTCTAAAAAAGAAAAAAAATATATGTATCCGAACACTGGGTTGTGTATCCAGTTCTTTCTATCTATCACAAGTGTATCCCACTGTGTAGTCCACACACCTGGGCCAAGGTATCCCAGCTCATCGTACTATCTGAACACTGTGTCATGTATCCCACTCTAGATCAATCACAGAGCTATATATCCTTCACTAATGTATCCACTCATGGGGTGATTCGGCTTATCTATGATCCACACACCTGGCCATGGTTTTAGCTCAGTCTATGTAATCACGCACACTAGCCATGTCTTCCATTCGTGTCTTGTATAACCTCACACTGGGCTGTGTATCCCCCCTCTATGTATCCGCACACTGGGCCATGTATCCCGCTCTATGTATCCACACACTGGGCCATGTATCCCGCCTGTCTATGTATCCACACACTGGGCCGTGTATCCCCCTCTATGTATCCACACACTGGGCCGTGTATCCTCCTCTGTCTATGTATCCACACACTGGGCCGTGTATCCCCCTCTGTCTATGTATCCACACACTGGGCCGTGTATCCTCCTCTGTCTATGTATCCGCACACTGGGCCGTGTATCCCGCTCTATGTATCCACACACTGGGCCGTGTATCCTCCTCTGTCTATGTATCCGCACACTGGGCCGTGTATCCTCCTCTGTCTATGTATCCACACACTGGGCCGTGTATCCTCCTCTGTCTATGTATCCACACACTGGGCCGTGTATCCCCCTCTGTCTATGTATCCACACACTGGGCCGTGTATCCCCCTCTGTCTATATGTATCCGCACACTGGGTTGTGTATCCAGTTCTTTCTATCTATCACAGTGTATCCCACTGTGTATCCACACACTGGGCCATGTATCCCGCTCTCTATCTGAACACTGTGTCATGTATCCCACTCTATATCAACACAGTAGGCTATATATCCTTCTCTATGTATCCACTCACTGGGCCGTGTATTCGGTTATGTCTATGTATCCACACACCTGGCCATGTTTTTAGCTCTGTCTATGTATCCGCACACTAGCCATGTATTCCATTCTGTCTTTATATCCTCACACTGGGCTGTGTATCTCTATGTATCCGCACACTGGGCCGTGTATCCCGCTCTATGTATCCACACACTGGGCCGTGTATCCCCCTCTGTCTATGTATCCACACACTGGGCCGTGTATCCTCCTCTGTCTATGTATCCACACACTGGGCCGTGTATCCTCCTCTATGTATCCACACACTGGGCCGTGTATCCTCCTCTGTCTATGTATCCACACACTGGGCCGTGTATCCTCCTCTGTCTATGTATCCACACACTGGGCCGTGTATCCTCCTCTGTCTATGTATCCACACAAACTGTCCTATGTAACCGACAACACTGGGCCGTGTATCCTGCTCTATTATGCCACACACTGGGCCGTGTATCCTCCTCTATGTATCCGCACACTGGGCCGTGTATCCTCCTCTGTCTATGTATCCACACACTGGGCCATGTATCCTGCTCTATGTATTCGCACACTGGCCGTGTATCCCCCTCTGTCTATGTATCCACACACTGGGCCGTGTATCCTCCTCTGTCTATGTATCCACACACTGGGCCGTGTATCCCCCTCTGTCTATGTATCCACACACTGGGCCGTGTATCCTCCTCTGTCTATGTATCCACACACTGGGCCGTGTATCCTCCTCTGTCTATGTATCCACACACTGGGCCGTGTATCCCCCTCTGTCTATGTATCCACACACTGGGCCGTGTATCCTCCTCTGTCTATATGTATCCACACACGGCCGGTACCGCCTCTCTCTAAATGCCACACACACTGGGCCGTCGATCCTCCTCTGTCTCTGTATCCACACACTGGGCCGTGTATCCTCCTCTGTCTATGTATCCACACACTGGGCCATGTATCCAGCTCTATGTATCCACACACTGGCAGTGTATCCTCCTCTGTCTATGTATCCACACACTGGCAGTGTATCCTCCTCTGTCTATGTATCTGCACACTGGGCCGTGTATCCTCCTCTGTCTATGTATCCGCACACTGGGCCATCTATCCTGCTATGTCTATGTATCCGCACACTGGGCCCTGTATTCCGCTCTATGTATCTGCACACTGAGCCTTGTATCCCATTCTGTCCATGTATCCACACACTGGGCCATGTATCCTCCTCTGTCTATGTATCCACACCGGGCCATGTATCCTCCTCTGCTTATGTATCCACCCTGGCCGTGTATCCACCTCAGTCCAAAGTATCCACACACTGCGATGAGATGGAAAACAAAATATCGAATACCTGGACCTAGTAGTGAGGCTACATAAACAGAGCGGGATACATGGCCCAGTGTGTGGATACATAGACAGAGGAGGATACACGGCCCAGTGTGTGGATACATAGACAGAGGAGGATACACGGCCCAGTGTGTGGATACATAGACAGAGGGGGATACACGGCCCAGTGTGTGGATACATAGACAGAACAGGATAGACGGCCCAGTGTGCAGATACATAGACAGAGGAGGATACACGGCCCAAGTCAACGATACAAAGACAGACTAGATGTGTATTACCTGCTAAGGGCTATGTATCCACACACTGGGCCATGTATCCTCCTCTGTCTATGTATCCACACACTGCGATGTGTGGATATCATATAGCGGAATACAGGACCTAGTGTGCGGCTACATAAACAGAGCGGGATGCATGGCCCAGTGTGTGGATACATAGACAGAGGAGGATACACGGCCCAGTGTGTGGATACATAGACAGAGGGGGATACACGGCCCAGTGTGTGGATAACATAGAGGAGGAAACACACGCCTCAGTGTAGTGGATAACATAGACAGAGGAGGAAACCAGGCCCAGAGTGTGAAACATAGACAGAGGATGATACACGGCCCATTGTGTGGATACATAGACAAGAGGAGATCCACGGCCCAAGTGTTTGGATCAAAAGCAGGTAAACACATCCCAGTGTGTGGATACATAGACAGAGGAGGATACATGGCCCAGTGTGTGGATACATAGAGCAGGAAACACATCCAAGTGTGTGGATACATAGACATAGCAGGAAACACATCCTAGTCTGTCTATGTATCCGTACACTGGGCCATGTATCCTCCTCTATGTATCCACACACTGGGCCGTGTATCCTGTTCGTTCCTGATTATCCAAACACTGGGCCCGTGTATCCTCGCACTGGTCTATAATCCACACACTGTGCCGTGTATCCTCCTCTTTACTATGTATCTGCACACTGGGCCGTCTATCCTGTTCTGTCCATGTATCCACACACTGGGATGTGTATCCCACTGTTTATCCATAAGAATATACAGTAATGCCTTGATAATTAATATCCTGCAGGCTTTAGAGGTAATTGATTGCCCTTTTATGTTTAAAGAAAGGTTGTTAGACCAACAAGGGTATATGAGGTATACTGCATGTACATTTATAGGGCAGTTCAGATACTTAATGTTTCAATGGAATGTTCAAAAGCAAACACATCCAAAATACCAATGAGACAGAATGTAAGTGGAAAGGCTGCGCAGTCTTCCCCCCCATGCATAGCTTATAACAGAAAGAATGGTGTGTGCCATATGCAACTTATTCCTAAAAAAGAATGAGTCGACTTCAGGGCCGTCTTAACAGCATTATGAGCCCATGGGCAGAGCTGTTCACTGGGTCCCCCCAAAACACGACTACTCACAGGAACAAATACTGCAATATTGAGACCAGATAATGGTCAGACACACCAAACACAAGGTCACCACAACATGACAGAGACTAGAAGCTCACTGAACTAATATAGAAGCAAAAAACTCCCTGACATCAGGGACTCAACAGGAGTACTTCATCTCTGATCATTCTTCCTCTGAATCGTTCTTTTTCCCTTTTCTTCTCCATCCGGTTTAGACCGCCATGACGACTTCTCCTGGCCACAACTCGTCCCTGCAGAATTTACCACACAAATATCTTAGACTTCTCACTTTTCCAGCACGTCTCTACTAATTCCTACCTCTGGTATGGGAGGCCCCCATTAAGTAAATAGGTAGTAATGTTGCCCGCCATTAAGTAGGTAGGTATCTAGACCTCAGCAGGTAGATATGCTGCCCCCTAAAGGTAGATAATAACCCCTGTAGGAACATGAAATAAACAACCCCCCTGTAGGCCCCCAGTAAGTAAAAATGCCTCTGAAGATAACTCCTGTAAGGTTATAGACCCCGACGTAGATAGGGTCCCCGTGTAGAGGACAGGCCCCCCTGTAGATTATAGGCTCCCTATAGGTAATATCCCCCTGTAGATTATAGGCTCCCTATAGGTAATATCCTCCTAGTAGATTAAGGCCCCCTAGTATGATTCATAGACCCTCTACAGGTAATATCCCCCTTCCTGTAGTAAATGGCCCTCTGTAAGTAATATCCCCCCCTCCTGTCAGAGGCGTAACTTCAAGCTCTTGGGCCCTGGTGCGAAAAGTGAAATGGGGCCCCCCAGTTTACCATGCACCATTTACAATGTCTGGAATTTACTATATGGCAGGAAAAGGGTTTTTTATTGGGCCTCCTCAGGCTGCTGGGCCCAGTAGCGACTGCTACCGCTGCACCCCCTGTAGCTACGCCCCTGCCTCCTGTAGTATATGGCCCCCTGTAAGTAATATTGCCCCTTCTGTAGTATATGACCCTATGTAAGTAATATTCCAGCCTCTGTTAGTATATGGCCCCCTGTAAGTAATATCCCCCCCCCTCCTGTAGTATATGGCCCCTGTAAGTAATATCCCCCTTCCTTATAAACAACCCCTGTAATAATTTCCACCCTCCTGTAGTATATGTCACCCTGTAGAAATAATCCCCCTCCTTAGATAAATGGCCCACTGAAAGTAAAATCTCCCCTCCTTTAGTATATGGCCCCCTGTAAGTAATATCCCCCCTCCTGTAGTATATGGCCCCCTGTAAGTAATATTCCACCTCCTGTAGTAAATGGGCCCCTGTAAGTAATATCCCATCTCCTGTAGTATATGTCCCTCTGTAAGTAATATCCCCCTCCTGTGACGTAAATTGCCCCCTGTAATTAATATCCCCCCTCCTGTAGTATATGGCCCCTTGTAATAAATTCCCTTCCTGTAGTATATGGCCCCTTGTAAGTAATATCCCCCTCCTGTAGTATATGGCCCTGTGTAAGCAATATCCCCCCCCCCTCCTGTAGTATATTGCCTCCTAAAGTATATGGCTCCCTGTAGATAAAAAAGTAAATAAATAATAATTAAAAAAACCTTACTTACCTCTCCGCGCTCCTTGCTGTGGTCCGCGCTCTGGGAGCTAGTTTCCTGTGTCAGGTCATCACACCGCCTACACCGGGACACTGCTCCCGGGATTTCCTAAGCCGGAAGCCTACGGGCTTCCGGCTTAAGAAATACAGCGGCGCAGGAGGCGATGTCATCACCTCCTGCGCCGATTTCAAGACACGGCGGGTCCTGCGGCCTCCTGCACACAGATGTGCCGCCCGGACCCGCCGCAGGGGATTGTTCTGCACTGGAGTTGGGCCCCTGGGAAACCGCTTACCCTGCCCAATGGGAAAGACGGCCCTGGTCGACTTCCAGTTCCAGCGTCAGATTTAGGGAGGCAGATGGGAGCGCTCCGTTTCATCGGGCCCCAGATTGCAACCTACCAGCTACATATCAGGCACAGAGCGAGTGTACAGTGGCTGCAAATTCTAACCGGAGTGCTGCGCTCTGTGTGAGTGATCTCTGTGGCTGCCTTTGGGCTGCTGCAACCCACTTCCGCTCTGGACCCAGGGCGCAAAACTCACCGGGACTTCAGCCGGAAGCAGGTGACGGTTGCAGACTGTCTGTCCTGCTTGCTGAGCTCCTCCAGTTCCCTGCAACGCCTGCGGCTTCACACTCTGCACTACTAATAACAGGGTAAGTTACGCAGCCTCTACCTGCTGAGCCCCCGTCACGTTTGGCCTACGCTCCTAATTAAAGTGCACTGCCATCTTCTTCGGCAATAAACAGCCCCCAGCAGCCTACTGGCAGTGGTATTGCTTAGAGGCGAGGAACCAACACTTCTAGACATATTAGGGTGAACAGTCATTCTCATGAAGACGCCCTCCATACTATCAGGCTCCATCTCAGTAACCACGTGGGGAGACGCCATCTTGCCACATGGGTGCTCTCAGCCTGGAATCGCCCGCGTTGAGAACCTTTAAATCTCATGATAAGCTTAATTGCCTCAATACTTTGCATTACTATTAATACAACAGTAACTAACTGACCACAAGTCCTCCTGAGAATACCCAGGTTATCAGTCTATCACTTGGACGTTTTCAATTGTTCCACAGCCTATTATCTATTATCCTCAGCGACATCTTTTGGTGATTGAAGGTATTGCGTCTGCTACCAGGTATCCTCTGAATACAACAATCCAGTAATTTCTATTTCTTCCTCCTCTTGATCTGGTAGATGGACTGCTTTATCCAAAATATGGGGAAAGTTAAAGCCAATAAAGTCACCAAAGCTCCCAGATCTGTGCAAGTCACTTCTGACAACACCAACAACAACAGCGGTGACCTAGAGACTGAAGATAAAATACGTAGTTCGCTGACATTATCTCCTGCGGTGCCCATCATCCCTTCCCAACTTATTGTTACTGACACCACTTGTGATACAGAGCCAGTTGTTGATTCTATAGTGAACTATAAGCACCTGGCCGTTGTTGTAGCAAAAAAAAATGATCCCAAGTTTTTTTCAAGAGACACTAGGGGCCAAATTCTGCCACCAAAACCCAAACTATTTCACCAAAAATCCAAAATGATTTTTAATATCAAGGGGAAATGAAAAAAATTCAGGTTGGAAATGATTTTGTTCCACTCCTTTACCCAAATTAAATGCCTCCCCCGGGAATTTTATTTTAAATTATTATTGTTTCCCCGATAGCCGGACTCGAAAAAATATGCCCCAAAACCCCTTTGGGGTTTGGGACAGAAATCTGCTTTAATCACAGAAAAATTAAAATTCCAATAAATTTTTTTAATCACATGCTATTCTATCCCCAAATTTGTTTGGGTTTAAATTTTGGCGGTCGCTAAAGAAAAAGTTTTTAATTTTCCCCATGTACGTATGAAGCATTAGCGTTTATGACAACTTTCCCCAAACGCTCCTCTGTTTTTTTTCGGGGGGGGAGGGGGAAAGGGCCCTTTTAAAATCTCGGGTTTCCCTACAGACAGCATCTGTCTAAAGGGAAAAGCTGTGTGAGAGATATCTGAACTTGGGATAAGGATTTTTATAGAAATTAAAAACCCATTTTAACAAACTATTGATGAGCTTAAAAAGGGAATGAAATGTTAAAAAAAGGCCCTTTTGTTTTTTTTTTCCTTAAATTACCAATTTGGGACAGCCCCCCCCAAAAAAACATCAAAACTGTTAAAAACCCGCCCCCCTAAAAGGGGGTTGAATGTTGTTTGAGGGGGCTCTTCCCTAAACTAAACCCAAAAAAGGGAAAAAGGGTCACTCTCCTTAGCAGCAGGTTTTGAAAAGGGTGGATCGGTGTTAAACCCCCACTGGAACCCCCCTGTCTGGCTTGCCCCCAAGGGGCGAAAACCCAAGAAAACCCGGCCGGCCTCCCGCAAAGCCTTGATGGAAAGAATGAAAGTTGCCCAAAACAAACCGCCGGGTTTACCCCCCTTCAGGGGCAGCCCCCGGGGCGAGGCATCAAATGGTTTTGTTTACAATCTCATAACCCTCAAGGATTCTGGAAAGTCATGAGGGGGAAACGGAGCTTTAATTGTTCACTATATTTTTGAAAAAGGCATCTTGGGTGGGGTTATCAAACCTCTGTTGATTATAAAAGATGAAATTTACCCAGTTCATATTTTGTTGTTATCGGGGGCGAAAGTGTTTTAAACCCTGTTTTGGGACCTAACCCTAGTTTTTTTTTCCCTTTTAAGGCACCCCCTTTGGGTTGGCCCCCCTTGCATTTTTACACAAAAATCCAACTGGGAAAAAAATAGAAAGGATGGGGAAAAGTTCAAAATTGTTTATTGGTCCAGTCCACTTTCTTTGCAGTGGGGAAGCATGCCCCCCCGGGGGGGGGTTCTTAAATTAAATTTTCATTGGGGTTGGGGACATCAGGAGTACTTGGTATGGTAAAAATTGGGCTCCAAAATCTTATGTTTTTTGCACCCACAAAAAATTCACCAGGTTTATAGTTTTTGACCCAAGTCTGGTTTCTGGAATGGGGGAACACTTTTGGCAGGGGTTTAGTTTCAATTCATTACAAAAATTTTTATAACATTTTTTTCCAAGGGCAATCTTTCCCCCTGCACTCAACTGCTATGTTTTAAACCCCCTTTAATTTTGGGCGGGCCCTTTAGAATACATCTCCTGGGGGGTTTTAACCAGTTGGGCTCCCTGGGGGTTTTTTTCTGACAAATAGATTTGCAAGGGTGGGATCTCGGGCCGGGGGAAGAGATGTTCCTCGGGCTAGCCTTCAGAATTTTTTCTTCAAGGGCTTCATTCTTTCCAACCTTCCTGCTGAATCCGGGATGGGGGAGTTGCGGCCCGGGAGGTAAAGCCCAAATAGTTTCCAAATGTCTCGGTTACTTTTGCAGTGAAGGCAGGTCCTTTCAGATTAAAACCCGGGGGTTTCCCAAATCTGCATATCAATCATCAACAGTTTCTTCCAGTGGTTCTGACATTCAGGGTTGGGGAAATGGGGCTTCAGGCCATCCTGAAACAAAATTCCACCACCAAAGACATACTTTTTTATTTTCCACCCCTTGGGTAATTCAATGTGTTAAAACTGGATCCGCGGGAGAGGATATAGTGTTTAGCCAAAAATGTTTCCTTTGTGTTGGCAAAAATTTTTCCGGGGTTAAACAAGTAAAAGGGATCCCCCTTTTTTCCCCCCGGGGTTTTTAAAGTTCCAAAAAAGTGTGATGGATAACAAACGATGGATAAGGGGGGGCAGAAAAACAAAAACTACGGGTTACAGTAATTATGTTAAAAAATGTAACAAGGCAAAAGAACATTGTAAGCAGGAACAGTAAAAATGGGGGTGGTTTTAGGGGCAAAACTAAAATAGCTGTAGGAAAAAGGGGATGGTTGTATACTCAGGAATTAAAAATGAAATGTTGTACTGTAAAGGGAAAAAACGTTTGGAAATAACGGGTTTTTTGCAAAATTGATGGTAAATGAAACTGTGAAAGGATGGATCCCAAAGCGTTTTATAACGGGGTATTACTTTTTTGTATATTTCACAATTTTTTTTTTTTTTTTTTTAGCATGGCTACTTGCCGGGAAAAAGGGAAATTTTTGGGTGTAGGTATTTTTTGGTTGATTGAAGAAATCATCTGGCTATTTCCTCTGTGGGTTTTAAAAAAAATGAGCCCTTTTTTTTCTACAGCGGGATATAATCCCCTTTGGGTTTAAATAAAAATTCTATTGTTTTCCCTTAAAAGAAACCATCTTGGTGTTTATTGCTCCCAATTTCCCCCCCCCAAACTTTTCCTTTCCTTCGGGCTTGTTCGAGTTGTTTAAATTTTGCCCTCAACGGTTAAACCACCTGGTTTCCCAAGGGCATCTTGTTTTGGGTTTTTTCTCTTCTTTTTTCCTCTCTATTCTTTCTTTATTTTTTCTACTTTTAAACCTTTTTTCCTTCTTTCTTCTACCTTTTTCTTTTCTCCCCATTTCTTTCTTTCTTCTCACTTTCCCTTCTTTCTTCTCACTTTTCTCCTTCTTTTTTTTTCCACTTCTCCTTTTTCCCCTTCCCCCCTTTTCTCCTTTTTTCTTCTCTGTTTGGGCACACATTTTTACGGGCCCCCATCCTGCTTCCCTCGAACTTTTGGAAAGAGCTGGGGCCCTTTTTTGCCCCAAATCTGTTTCTTTTGGGTTTCCTTCTTTTTCCCACTGTCTTATTTTTTCCATGGGCTTTAGTCTTCAAAATGGCCCCCTTGGGGCGGGAAAATTGGAGAGCTTTGCTTTAAGGTCTGAACGGCTTCTTGATTCTTGATGGCGTTCTTTTTAGCGTCAAACCTCAGGGGGCCCACTTCAGGAAAAAGGGTCATAGACTACCCCATAATGTAGGTGTTTGGGTGATATGTTAAGGGGCCCCTTCCCCTTCCGAGCTTACAAGCTTCCTTTTACAGCCCAAAAGTTACCTTTTTTGGGCTGGAATTCTCGAAGGTAAAGATGCAGCATTTCATTTTTTTCTTGCAAAGGTAAAAACAGAAAAACCGGGTATGGAACGTAATTGTTTCTTTCTGCATATCTGGATCCATCTTTGAAAAGGGACATAGCTGGTTTCCCCAATTTGGGGTGTAAAGACAGTGGGAAAAGTTTGGGAGGTTTCAGCCTCCATTTGTTAAAAGACAGTCATAAAAAGGTTTTAAATTCCGTGGAAATCTGGTTTTCCCCAATCTGTGGTAGACTGATCTTCATCTTCCCCCCTTGAGAGAGGAAAAAAAGGGGGGCTGGGGTTTAAGTAAATACATCTCTTCAAAGTGACATTTTTAGGCATCAATAAAAGGGCAATTTTATACGGAAATGGCGCTGTTTTAATGAGAGAGGTTGGGTGGACTGTTTCAGGATCCCTTGTAAATAAAGATTAGAAAAACATTGCCCGGTTGGGCCCAAAATTTTTTTTCTTGGTTTTTTCAAAAGGGCTTTTGCAGCAAATGATAGCCTGAGGCAAGTAGGGACAGTCCCTGCAACCGGAAAACAAAATTGCAAAAAATAGTATCCAAAGGTCTCATACGCCCCCATTTTTTTTTGGTCAAGATTTCGGAAACTTGGCCATAGTCCTTTAAAAAAGGAAAGGTTTTTTAAAGGCTGTGATAGGTTTCCCAGATTCCCCGAGCTGGATTTGTAAGGGTAGTTTTTCCCAGGGTTTGGAAAAAAATCCTGTTTATTAAATAAAAGTTTAAATTTGGTTTTAAAAAAAGTTCCTTGAAAAAATAGTATTAAAAATTTCATAAGACTAGGCACCCGGGGGAAATTTTTGACGAACCGTAAGTTTACGAGGCCCAGAAAAACCTTGAAGTTTTTTTTTTAAAATTGTTCGGTTTAAAAATGACAAACAAAGGGTTTTTCCCGATATCGGGGAAAGTTTTGTTTTCCCCTTTATATCATTGTCCCGGGAAAAACAACTTTCTTTAAAAACACCATTGGACTTGAACTGTGATACTTTTTCATTGAAATTTATGCCAAATGTTGAAAAAAACCAAAGAGCCCTTGAAATTTTTAAGTTTTGGGAAAAATCAGGTGCACACAAGAGGAAAAATCATACTGTCCTGCAGGGCTTGAGTCAATGGTTTTGGGTTTATTTCTTTGAACATCTTCCTCAAGGTGGGCCCGAAATACCACGATAAGGAAAGCAAAAAAGGGGTTTAAAATTTCCCTTTTGTAGTTGGGGCCCTGAAGAAGACATTGGGAGGGAAAACCCTAGAATTTTTGAAGTAGGGCCCGCTGAAAGAAGGGGACTTGGTTTTAGAAAAACAGAGCTTTTGGGGGGCCCCTAGGGGGTTTTTAATCCTTTACAGCAATTTACTGCTCCTGAAGGGCCCAAAAACCCCAAAAAAGTATTTTTAGAGGTTTACCCGGGGGTAACTTTCTTGTGAACAGGGAACCGAGGTTTTATTTTGCAGGAGAAATGTATTTGGATGATACCCCCCTTATCCAGGGTTTTTCGATTTGTGGGCTCCAGAGATTGTTTTTTACATCTTAAAGGGAAATTTAGGCAAGCGGAGGGGGGGTAACCCCCCTCTTGCAAGAAGACATGTACAGGTGAAATGGAAGGATCCGACCTAAACAGGAAACCCTTTTGACCATTCTTTAGGGGGTACCTGTGTCAAAAGTTCAGGGGGTATTGCTTTATTGGATAAAACAAAGTGAAGGGGAAAGGGAAAAGCTTTGGGACGTTCAAGTTAAAAAAAAAGTATTGTTTTCCAAAAAAATTTTCCAAAAAGAATCATATCTATAGTAGCATTCATCGTTTTTTGAAGATCAGTTTTTAAAAAAAGATTAGTTTTGGGGAAGTAGGAGAGATAGCGTTAACAGGAGCCTTGAAGTCCAAAATTGGGGACAGGGTAGGTTAACGAGGCTAGGTTGGTCGTCCATCCCCCTTTTAAAAACCCTGAAATGTAGTTCCCCCGGAGAAAATATGAATCCGGTTTTGGGAAAGTCGAAGTTTTTAGAACCCGTTTGGGTGCCCTGTATCTCAAGGAAAGGAATTTGGGGGCCCCTTAATTTGAAGAATTTACGGCCCAACCCCGGGTTCAGAATGACTAACATGGTGTTCTCGAAGCATTGGAAAAAAGGGTGACATTTGGGGTTTTCCAGGGGGCCTAAGGATGAGGGAAAGATAGGAAAGGGGTCTTGAGGGTTTAAAGGCGGATAAGAAAAGCATCTTTAGGAAATTTGTTTTGGTACTAACTATGGTTAAAGAATTTTTTAAAAATTTAGGTTTCCCAAATTTAAAATTATTATTGTAGGACTGAGGTCAGCGTTGTGTTCGTTGGTTGAACTTGACGGTTGAAACCAAAAACTTATACTGAGGTTGAAATTGGGTTATATTTCTTGAGGGGATTGGCGGTGTTGCTGTCCATTGGTTTGCAAGATTCCTTTTGGGCGTCACAAGCTTTTTGCGCCCGGCCCCCTGCCTCATGATATGTCCCGGAAACGGGTTTCAGTAATAAAACAAGTTTTTTTGAGTTTTGGCCTTGTCCGCCGGGGATTTTTGTGCTCTGGAAAAGGTCGTGAAAAATGTTTCTCTGATTGGAGTCTGTAGGTTGATCCCCCCGGGGGAAAAATTGCATTGGTTTTATTGTAATTGGTTTGGTGATAAACCCTGTGGGAGCTCCCTTTAAATAGGGTCCATTTTGAAACCTTCTTTTTCTGTTGGGATGGGAAACATCTGGTCATCAAAGAACACTGTTTCCTTTAGCAATGGGGGAAATTGGCTTCCAGATAGCTCTTTCAATTCTGCGGGGAAATTTTTAAAAAATCCCAAATGTTGGGGGCAAGTAAAAAATTAAAACGCTGTTTTAAAAGAGGATTTTTTTTTTACTTTAAATTGTTCAAAGTCAAATCCCCTGGTTTCCGGAAAAAAGGCAGGGCATTCGGGTGATAAAAATTTCCACGGGTTTTTGTAAACTCTGATAAAAATTTAAAAATTTTTACTGGGATCAGCCAAGCGTTTCCTTTGCCCCAAAAAAGGAAAACACGGCAAAAACTCTTCCCCCAGATGATAAGTACTTTATGTCCTCAACAGGGTCTTTTTGTAAACTAATTTTAAAGTAGGCCAAAAAAATAAAACCCCCCCTTGATTTCTGGCCAAAAAACGTATAATTTTTTCCAAGGGGCAGAATAAAGTCTTTTTGTATCTGGCTGGGTGCCAAAGGGAAAATGCCAAAGCTTATTTTCAAAGGGGCTGGCATTTGGGTCATTTGAAATTTTTGACTTTTTTTGGGTGTTTAAAAAAAAAGTTTTGATTGGGTTTATCCGGGGTTTTTTGTGTTTTGGCGGCCCATGAATGAGAAGGGAGAAAACCGGGAGAGAAAAAAAAACCGTGGGTGAGGAGGTTTTGGGGGTGTGCGCCGAAGGTAGGGGTTTAATTTCCCTGGGAAAGAGTTGGTTTTTTGGGGGGTTTAAGGGGAAAGTGGGTGTAGTTTGAAAAGGGAAATGAGTTTATACTCCTGATTAAGGGGGAAGTTGTCCTGGAGAGTTAGTGGTTTTTAGTAAGGGGGACCCCCGGGTCTTCAACATTTGGGCCCTAGCGTTGTTAGTTTCACTATCCGTTTTTTCAGGTACTGGAGGAAATTGGGTTTTCTCAAGTTAAAGCGGGGGTATGGGCCCGTACAACCCTGCCATTTGGGGGGAATTTCCCAAAAAGCCAGAAGAAATAAGGGGTATGGGCAGCGATTGGAACTTGTTCTCTTGGGGGCCCCTTCAATTTCGTTATGTAAAAGTTTGTTTAGCAGCTGAACACAATTGTTAAAGGGATCGTTATTTTTAAAAAAAAAATAGGGGCCAAAAGCATGGATAATTTAATTTACATTTAATCTGCCTGCGGAAAGTGACGAGTACAGTGGACACGGGAAAAGACACACCACCAGAACTGAACTAAAGGGTCATCACAGGCTTGCTGTATCTCTCTACCACCGTATTGAACAATTTGTGCCGCTATGCCACCACGATGCCGGAGATGGCCATTTGCAGGATTGACAACTGCCGTAGTATCCTGAAATACAATGTCCCCCACAATGAAGGTAAGAGGGGTTTTTTTGTGTCCCAAATTGAGGTAATGAACGTACAAACGTCAGGTGATTTGGATTCACTTTTAGGGTCGAGATATTCACCCTTAGGGTTACGAGTAGTTTGACGTGTTGTCATGGAGTTTAATGATAAGACCTGTGGGCAGTATCCCCAAGGAAGTCATGGGTGTTCTGAGTAATGTGTCCTCTCCTCCTAGAGCAGCAGTCTGTGTGCTGTGAGCAATAGGAAAAATACTGGAATCCTTTCATTTGGATTGCAGTTGTGGGTCCTGGCATCATGTAGCTAATGGCAACTTGTCCTCCTCCCCATCTTCCTCTCCGTTAGCATTGAAAGTCAGAATAGAGGCTATAGAGGAGGAGGGTGTCTTAGAAGCCGTGATCAAAGGGTAGAGTGGTTGTGTGGCTGGTGGTGGTGTTTGTTGTGATGTTGCAGGTGTGCTGGCAAAGACGTTATTACATGACAGTTGCATATCATTGTTTACATTAGTAGTAACAAGTGAAGTGCCCGGAGGAGAGGTGGGAGTAGAAATGTTATTAAGTGTAGCAAGTTGGCCGCTGTTCCACTTCAACCCGGAACTTCCGGGTTCTTTGGATTGCTTAGGACTACAAATATGGCCACAGGAAGTGGAAAGGGTGTGGTTTGGTTTTGCCTTTCCGGATGCAGAGAATGTTTGGACTTCAAAAAAATGGCTACAGTAAATAATGGGAGCTTCTGGCACGGGAGCTGAGGGAAGAATACAGGGGGGGGGGCAAGAGTTGAGGTAACACAAGGTGTGATGATCAGTGTTGTACGTTCCCTCCCACAATCTACGCAACTTTCAGCGTTAATGGAATTTGATGACGACAGTCCACTAACATTGAAAGTCGCCATCTTGGAATGGCGGCAGCTCACTCTCTATACATATGCATTCTTCAAATCCTTCTTATTTTTTACATTCAGTTTCAATGTAATTATGCTTTTCCAAGACATCGTTATTTTCTTTCAGTGTGGTCTCCCACATGCTAGCTTGTAATCTCCGTGATTTGTGCTTATTAACTTTTTCTCTCAAGTCTTATATATATATATATTTTACTATTTTTCTCTTCGATCAAACTACTCGACTGCACCTTTAGACTGAGCGCTATAATTTTTCAGTACGCCATAGAGCCGAGGGGAGAAAATGTGCCCGCAGCTATCAGCTATGACCCCCCCTAACAGATGCTTTGAATCGAAGCCAAGATCATACACTTTCAGTGTGAAAGATAACAAGTGATGTATAGCTTGAATATAAAATTAACCCTGAATGCAGTTTCTCTTACCTAAGTAAAACAGAACAAATTGACACACGTGTATGTTGAGATTAAGCCCTGAACATACCTAATACTGATACTTCGATAAGGATGTATAGCAGTAAAAGCAGTTTAACAAACTATCTGATGAGCTTAATAAGAATGTAATGATGAAACAGACTTTTGATGTTTTTTTTCCTTAAATTACCAACTTGACATTAATAAGCAGAATCAAAATTGGAGGCACATGAATCTCGCCTTCAGGAGGTGGAAAAGGCTCTGGACATTTCTAACTCAGCTCTTGAAAAGCTTCATGCCGACAACCTCAAGCTCTCTGATAAAGTGGAAGACCTTGAAAACAGGTTGTGCCATAATAATCTGTGTATATTGGGGGTACCGGAATCTATAGCGGCTCGAGACCTGCACTGTCTATGCGAATGCCCGATTTCAGAATTACTCGGTTTACCAATCCATGTCGTGTTGAGAGAGCCCATCGCATTGGCCCTGACCTGCGACCATTTTCAACTGCTGACCCAAACACCAAACACCTGCACCCATCTCTATATGAACATCCACGGTCGGTGATTGTAAAGTGATTGTAATTTGGTTATCTTCCATGCTTTCAAAAAACTTAACCAGCCTCTAGAATTTAAAGGCAGCAGAATCCTCATATTTTGAGACTTCACAGTTGAGGTTTCCAAGAAATTGAGGGGCTTTTCAACACTATGCACTGCTCTTCATCGCCAACATGTGAAATTTACATTATCTTACCCAGCTAAACTTCGAGTCTACCATTCTGATGGGTCCATGTCCATCCTGACTTCACCATCCGAAGCAGCAAAGCCTCTGAGCTCTATACTCCATCCCAAGTCCGACGTCGAAGTATCTCATCTCCGGACTCTTCACCAAAAAGAAAGGACGTGGCCAGCGACTGGACTGAGGTTCCCCCATCCAGGTCTGTGTCACCTCGAAGAGACTCTCCTAAAGTCCAATGTCTATGCCCGAACTGGCATGCAGGGCTTTGAGAAAAGTTGCTTTTATGTATCCTTCTATGTCCCATTTTTGTTTCTAGGTTACCTTATGCCAAGTTGCTAAATGTTCACTACATTGACTTGAAACTATCTGCAGTCCAAATGAATATTTTGAAATATTAATTGAGCACTGTTATGTGCCTGTGCCCTGTCCTTCCTCTGTGCCATTGTGATTGAGGGTCCTGGTGGGGGGAGCAACCACACAGATGTTTGCTCATATTTGTCACAGTAACTTTATGAATGGAAGGTGGACCTTCAGGTCACCGCGTGGGGTTGGCGTGACCTGCACTAGGGAGCGGAGTCTAAGGGGCCACTTGTCTTCGCTGGAGCCTGCTGCAAAGCAGGACAGACTTTGCCGCAGGGAATCCCCAAGGTCGCTACCCCCCGACGCAAGACCTAGCGGCGACAGCCGAAGCAGGAGGCGTAGACACAGAACCGGCTGGAACGTGGACCAGAAGCTGGGATGGGCAGACTTGCCAGGAACAGCACATGGCAGAACGATGGATGTAGACAGGACCAGGAACGGAGATGGTAATATACAGGTATGCGCTAGAGAGCCCACAACAGGACGTCACTAGGGAACGGACACCAACACCTAGGCGCAGACGACAGGAAGAAGAAAGCTTATAAAGCCCATGTCCAAACGCCATAGGTGGAGAGAGAATACCTGCAGTGCACTGACCCTTAAAATCCTGAAGAGCTGCTCATGTGCCCCCAGTGGCCGGCCAGGAAAATGCAAGCAGAAGCAGGATAAGTCACAGAGCGCGCCGATCAAGGAGGAAGCAGGACGGGGTCGGGTGAGTATAAGCGCAGCGAAGCAAGTGCCAGAAGCAGTTGCGCCTGTGGCCGGGCATCAGACCACAGCGCACAGTATTACAATATTTTTCTCTCTATATGTTGGGAATAAGGAAGTTTGTAAGCACGTTTATATTAGGGGTCCTTTTGGCGTTTTTGGGCTCATCCAATTGTGCTTTGTTTTTAGTTTGTTTTAGTTTTTGTATTTCTTGGATTCCGATTTTTATTTTATTGTCCAGGTCTGGAGTTGATGCTGCGAGATTCGATGATGGTCTGGTCTTCCTCTGGGTGAGTCGTTTTCTTTTGATTATATCCCTAACTTATTTCTCATTTATATTACCAATATGCATATAATCTCCTGGAATGTTAAGGGATTGAGATCCCCATCTAAAAGAATAATGGTCTTGCGCCACCTCAAATGCCTAAACTCCTCTACTAGGAGACACACCCGGAGGAATGTGATTTCTTTAGACTCAAACGTTTATGGGTTAGTGCAGTCCTGGGGTCCCCATCAGAAGACCACAAAAATGGGGTTATTGTCTTTAACCCCTTAATGACCTAGGACGTATGCATACGTCCAGGTCGTTTTGGGGTTAACGCACCTGGACGTATGCATATGTCCTGACGATCACGCGAACTCTAAGACAGAGTTCGCGCCATCAGCGCGGTATGTCAGCTGTATATTACAGCTGAAATCCCGCAGAAGTGGCCCCGACCCGAGATCACTCCGGTGGAGGCCGATTAACCCCTTAATTATCGTGACCGATGGGTCGCAATAACTAAGGGAGACGCAGGAGGAGATCGCTCCTCCTGCGTCTCTGTTGGCGACAGCAGCGCACGATTGTGCGCGATCCGTGCGGCTGCTGTGTGCTGATAGACAGCACGGAAGGCATAGAATGCCTTCCGGGTTGTCTGTGACGTCTTGATGCCCGGACGTGCCCTGGGGGCATGGCCCGGCATCGTGACTGACAGTTGCCATAGGAACCAGTACACAGCAACAAACTGTGTAATGATTCCTATTGAATGAGAGATCTAAAGATCACTCATTCAAATCCCTTATGGGGAAAAGTAAAAAAAAAAAAAATTGAAAAAGTAAAAAAAAGTGAAAAATAAGAAAACACAAACACGAAAAAAAAAACAAAACGCGTACACCGCCCTTTTCCCCTTTACAAACGCCAATCGCCTAAAAAAAAGATCAAAAATAAATATTTTTACCATATTTGGTATCGCAGCATGCGTAACGACCTGCCCTATAAATCTGTCATGTTAATTTACCAGTATGGTTAACGCCGTAAAAAACAAAACAAAAAAACAATCAAAGAAGTGCGATTTTTGTTCATCCCGCAGCACATAAAATAGAATAAAAAAGCGATCAAAAACCCCTATAAACGCCAACGTTGTACCAATTAAAACGTCAGTTCATCCCACAAAAAAAAGTCCTTACACAGCTCTGTATACGGAAAAATAAAAAATTTATGGCTCTCATTTTTTTTTTAAAAGTGCTTCAACATAAAAAAAACTATATGAATTGGGTATCGCCGTAATCGTATCAACCCACAGAGTAAAACTAACTTGTCACAGATACTGCATGATGAGCGCTGTTAAAAATAAAAATAAAAAACACTACTAGGATTGCAGTATTTTCTTTACCCTGCCTTCAAAAAAACAGATTTAAAACTGATCAAAAAGTCTTGTCCCTCCAAAAATTATACCAAAAAAAGTCAACTCATCCCGCAAAAAACAAGCCTGTACACAGCTCCGTACACAGAAAAATAAAAAAGTTATGGCTCTTAGACTATGGCGATGCAAAAACGTGTTTTCCTGTTTAAATAAAAGTGTTTTTTTAAAGTTATCATGTCAAATATAACGCAGAGTGACTGCTATAAAAAAAAAAAAAAACACTACCAGTATTGCTGTATTTTGTTCAAAATGTCTCACAAAAACCTTAATAAAAAGTGAACAAAGCATCATATGCACCCCATAATGGTACCAATAAAAGCATCAATTCACCCTGCAATAAACAGAGCCCTACACAGCTCTGCACACAGCAAAATAAAAAAGTTATGGCTGTCAGAATAGGACAACATAAAAAAGCATTTTTTATAGACCTATTTCTATTGTGTATAAGTAATAAAACATAAAAAACTATATAAAGTTTATATCATTGTAATCGTACTGACCCCTATAGTAAAGTTATCTACTTATTTATACTGCAGGGTGAACGCTGTAAAATTGGAACCCAAAAAACAATGGCGGAACTGTGTTTTTTCCCCCCATTTTCATGGCCCAATGCTAAAAAAAACACCATGGAACAACTGTGCACCCAAAATGCACAATACGCCCCTATATGAGATCCATGAGGGGTGTTGAATCTAAAATTGGGCGACTTCTGGAAGGTTTCACCTGTTCTGGTCCTTTTGGGGCTTTGCAAATGCGACATGACACCCACCAAAATCTGTGTTCCAAAAGCCAAATAGCGCTCCCTCCCTTATACGCCCTGCCATGCGCCCAAACAGCAGTTTACACCCACATGTAGGATATTGCCGAACTTGGAAGAAATTATGTAACAAATTTTTAGGTGCTTTTTTTCCAGGATTCCTTGTAAATATGAAACATTTTAAGCTAAAATTGCAGATTGCTGGAAAAAAATTTTTTTTTCATTTTCACAGCCTAATGCTAAAAATAATTTGTGAATCACCTGTGGGGTCGATATACTCACTGCACCCCTTGATATATTCCTTAAGGGGTGTGGTTAACAATATGGGGTCTTTTAGGGGTGTTTATTAAGTTCTAGCACTTTAGGGTGTCCTCAAACCTGAAATGGCGCCTAAATAAAATCGAATTGAAAATGAGACCCCAGAGTCCAGTAGGTGCTCCTCCTATTCTGGGGCTTATGGTTGAGCCAAATAATGCACTAGGGCCACATATGGGATATCTCTGAAAACAGCAGACCTGGGGGAATTGATATTAAGTTGCATTTACCTAGTCACATTTACCATATTCCAGTGAATAATGGATTAATATTGAAATTCTGCAAAAATATTGACATTTTTAAATTTCACCTCCACTTAGGTGAAGTACCTAAAGTGTTTACAAACTTCCTAAACACTGTTGTAAACACTTTAAGGGGTCTAGTTTCTTAGATGGAGTCATTTATGGGGGTATCTAACATGCAGGCCCCTCAAAGCCACGTCAGAACTGGACTGGTCCCTAAAAAAAATGTATATTGCAAATTTTCTTGAAAATGTGAGAAATTACTACTAAGTTTCTAAGCCCCCAAAAGTCGTAATTAAAAGACATTTAAAAAATGATGCCAACCTATAGTGAACATATGGTAGATGCTAGATATAAACTATTTTGTGGTGAATAATTATCTGTCTTGCACGCAGAAATGTTTGAGCTTTCAAAATGACAAATTTTTCCAAATTTTCACAAAATTTTGATATTTTTCACAAACAAACAAGGATTGTATGGATAAAAATTTCTTACTAACTTAAAGCACAATGTGTCACGAGAAAACAATCTCTGAATCACATGGATAAGTAAAAGTGTCAAAAAGTTATTCTCACATAAAGTGACACATGCCAGATTTCAAAAATAGGCCTGTGTCAGGAAGGCCAAAACTGGCTTGGTCCTTAAAGGGTTAATGCAGAAAAATCTCTCCCATTCAATTTTGCACTCATCTCATTACAATGGATCAAAATCTTTTTGAAAGTATTGAGAAGAAATATCTCTTTACAACATCTCTGGCCCTCATAAGAAAGAGGGGACTTTCTTTAAATCCCTAACCAATCAAATATCTACTGATCCCTGGCCACATAAAATAGTAGGAGGAGACTTTAACTCTGTAGTTAACTGCATAGAAGATACAAAGCTTTCATACTCCCTTTCATTGTCTAACCAGCAATTGTATAATCCTGTTCATCTAGTCAATTTTCTTTCAGATGCTAAATTATTGCATGTTTGGAGATCACTTCATCCCGATGGCAGAGAATATTCCTTCTTCTCTTACCTGCATGACTCTTGATCACATATCGGCTATTTCCTACTTTCTGCTCAGCTCAAGCAGAGAATAGAGTCCTGGAAAATATAGGATGTGGTGATCTCTGTTCATTCCCCCCCTACAGAGGCACTGATTTTCTTTGGCGTTTCCCATCCTATCTCTTTGGAGATGAGGATTTTGCTAGTATTCTCCATGTCGGCTTGAATTCCTGCAGGATAACATTGTGGAGGACACAGACCCTGTGTTATTATGGGAAACAGCAAAAACGGTCCTCAGAGGCCGAATATTAGCCCATATCATAGTTACATAGTTTGGTAGGCTAAAAAAAGACAAGACGTCCATTCAGTTCAACCTATTTTGCTAAAGTGTTAATAAAGAGGAAGGCAAAAAACCCCAAAGAGGTAGAAGCCAATTGTCCTCATTTTAGGGAAAAAAGTCCTTCCCGACTCCAATCTGGCAATCGGAAAAATCACTGGATCAATGACCCCTCTTCAGAATCCTAGACACTCCAGAAATGCATCCAAACCCTTTTTGAACTCTGTTATTGAATTCACCATGGCAGAGAGTTTCACAGTCTCACTGCTCTAACAGTAAAGAATCCCTTTCTATGTTTATGTATAAACTTTTGTTCCTCAAGACGTAGATGATGCCCCCTTGTTCCAGATACAGTCCTGGGTATAAATAAATCATGAGAGAGATCTCTATATTGACCTTTGATGTATTTAAACATATTTATTATGTCCCACCGAAGCTGTGTTTTCTCTAAACTAAATAACCCTAATCTCGCTAATATTTCTTGGTATTGTAGTCCACCCAGTCCTTTTATTATTTTTGTTACCCGCCTTTGTACCTGTTCAAGCTCTACAATGTCTTTCCTGTGCACTGGTGCCCAAAACTTTACACAATATTCCATGTAAGGTCTAACCCGTGACTTGTATAATGGGAGAATACTTTTCAAGCAGCCAATATTTTCTGTTTTAATCTTTTTACTATTTATATAGTTACAAAATATTTTGGGTTAGTTTTACTTTCTATAGCAATATGTCTTTCTGTCTCCAGCAGCTTTGCTGCCTTTATAATTTTTTTTACTTATTTAATTTTTTCCTTATAGTTTTTTTAGTGCCTCTTCACTGCCCTCCTGTTTTAGTAGATGAAACGCTTTCTTTTTGTTATTTATTGCCTCTTTTACATCTCTGTTGATCCACATTGGGTTTTCCTGTTTCTAATTATTTTATTGCCATTAGGTATGTACCTCTCACAGTGGCCGCCTAAGATGTTTTAAAAAATATCCCATTTATTATTTATTCTGCGATTTTTAAACACCTTGTCCCAGTCAATACGGTTTAGGGCCTCCCTAAGCAGAATAAAATTAGCCTTCCTAAAATTCAGTGTTTTTTGTGGCTCCCTGACAAAAAACTCTCTTGAAGGATAAATGGAAATGTATTATATTGTGGTCACTATTTCCTAGATGCCCCTCAACCTGAACCTTTGTTACTCTGTCAGATCTATTAGTGAATATTAAGTCTAGAATGGCCTTTTCTCTAGTTGGTTCCTCCACCATTTGGCAAAGGTAATTATCATTAGTTATTGACAAAAACCTGTTTCCTTTATGAGAGCTACAGGTTTCAGTTTCCAAATTGATGTCTGGGTAGTTAAAGTCACCTCATTCTGATTAGCCGCCTCATCTTTTTTTCTGAGGTGTACATCTTTCATGGGTTCTGTTATATTTGGGGGCCTACAGTAGACCCCTATTAGTATGATATTGTTATTGTTACCCCCATGTATATTTACCCATAATGATTCTACATGTTCATTACCTGTATCTATTGTAACGGATGCCCCTGCGACCACTGTCCCGGGTCGCAGGCGCGCCCGTGCTCCTGCACCGAGCGGAGCCCCGTCCCGCACGTCGGGTTCGGGGTCCGCTCGCCTCCCTGTCCCCGCCGGCATGCACTTACCCGGCCACGCTCCTGCTCAGGCTGCTTCCGTGTCCCGGCATGTAGCCCCGCCCCCTAGGGGCGCGTGCGCGCCGGCAATTTGAATTTAAAGGGGCAGTGTGCCAGTAATTGGTTCATTGCCGGGCACTGCTCCTATTTAGTCCGGTCACTTCCTGCCGGCCCTCTCCGGATCCTTGGTGTTCTTACCCATGGTGAAAGTGTTCCTGAGCGTTCCAGTATTGCCTTCCTGTGTACCGACCCTCTGCTACGTCTACCGTCTACGAACCTTGCCGCCTGCCCCGACCACCTGCTTGTCTACCGTCCACGAACCAGAGCCGCCTGTCCTGACCTTCTGTCTGTCCTCGACTACGAGCCTGCCTGCCATTCCTGTACCTCGCACCCTTGGCCGCCACCGCAGGCAAGCCCCGCCAGTGGTAGTGACCTGGTGGACACCCGCCGCAGCAAGACCATCCCGCTTTGCGGCGGGCTCTGGTGAAAACCGGGTCCCACTTAGATTCCACTCCCTGGTAGGGGCTTACGCCATCGCCTGCGGTGGTCCAGTGGATCCACCTCCAGAATCGTTACAGTAGGATCCGGCCATGGATCCCGCCAAGGTACCCTTGCCAAGTGTTGCCAGCATCACCAACGTCGTGGCCAAGCAATCGCAACAGATTGCGCAGCAAGCGCAGCAGCTCGAGCAACTCTCCTCCTTGGTGCAGCAGCTCGTCACCGTCCAGCAGCAGCCACCGCCATCTCCAGTCGTTCCTGCCTCAGCGGTTCCGGTGATCCCCAGGGGACCCAAGCTTCGGCTGTCACTCCCATCCAAGTTCAGCGGTGACCCGAAACTATGCAGGGGGTTTATCACCCAGTGCTCTATGCACGTGGAGCTGATGACCGACCAGTTCCTGTCCGAACGTGCGAAGGTGGCTTTCGTGGTCAGCCTCCTCTCCGGGAAGGCCCTGGCATGGGCTACACCGCTATGGGACAGAGATGATCCGGTGACGGCGGATCTACAGTCGTTCCTCAGTGAGTTCCGCAACGTCTTCGAGGAACCAGCCCGTGCCTCCTCCGCTGAGACGGCCCTCCTAAACCTACGCCAGGGGGACCTGTCTGTAGGAGACTACGCGGTGCAATTCCGTACGCTGGCCTCTGAACTGACATGGAACGAGGCCCTCACCAAGAAACAAGCCAATCCACGCAGTTGGCCTGTCGAGGCCGAGGAGGCGTTTGTGAAGCTCAAATCCGCCTTCGCTATGGCTTCTATCCTTGCACGTCCAGACCCCGCGAAACCCTTCACTCTGGAGGTGGATGCTTCGTCTGTGGGGGCCGGAGCAGTCCTTACACAAAAAGGGCCTACGGGTAAGACTGTGTCATGCGGCTTCTTCTCCAAGACGTTCTCTTCAGCCGAGAGGAACTACACGATTGGCGACCGGGAGCTACTGGCCATCAAATTGGCCCTGGAGGAGTGGCGTTATCTGCTGGAGGGTGCCCGTTTTCCCATCCGTATCTACTCGGACCACAAGAACCTCCAATATCTGCAGACTGCTCAGCGACTTAACCCACGCCAGGCCAGGTGGTCGCTCTTCTTCTCCCGGTTCGACTTTCAGATCCATTTCAGGCCAGCCGAGAAGAATGTGAGAGCTGATGCCCTCTCCCGGGCTTCCGACGTGGTGGGTGAAGAGCCCTCCCCTGAACACATCATCCCCCCAGAACGTCTCATCTCGGCTGCTCCAGTGGACCTCCGGAAGGTCCCTCCTGGAAGGACTTATGTGCGTCCTGCTCTCCGCAGACGTATCTTGAAATGGGGACATTGCTCATTGGTGGCTGGCCATCCCGGCGCCCGAAGAACCTTCCACCTGATATCCCGGTTCTATTGGTGGCCAGAGCTGGAGAAGGATATCAAGGACTTTGTTGCGTCTTGCGACTCCTGTGCCCGGAACAAGACGCCACGTCACAAGCCGGCAGGCCTACTTCAGCCACTTCCTGTTCCCACTCAACCCTGGACCAACATTTCGATGGACTTTATAACCGACCTCCCTCCGTCGTCTGCCTCCCGGCTAGCTGAGTTATTCTTCATCCATGTGTTCCGGCTCCATGGACTCCCTCAGCAAATTGTCTCGGACCGGGGAGTTCAATTTGTCTCCAGGTTTTGGCAAGCTCTGTGCAACCAACTTCAAGTGAAGCTCGACTTCTCTTCCGGCTACCATCCACAGACGAACGGCCAGGTGGAGAGGGTCAACCAAGTCTTGGGTTGCTACCTTCGTCATTTCGTCTCGGCACGCCAAGATGATTGGGCCAATTTACTGCCGTGGGCGGAGTTCTCCTATAACTCCCTTGAGTCCGAGTCCGCAGGGGCCTCCCCCTTCTACATCGTGTATGGCTTGCATCCCCACCCCCTCTCCCTCTGGCAACCTCCTCCGAGGTCCCGGCGGCGGACGCACTGGTTCAAGACATGAAGGCCATCTGGTCCCAGACCCGTCAGTCGCTGCTCCGCGCGTCCGAGCGCATGAAGTCTCAAGCGGACAAGAGAAGAATCCCTCCTCCGGTGTTCTCCCCAGGTGAAAAGGTGTGGCTCTCATCTAGATATGTCCGCTTAAAGATGCCGTCTCACAAACTGGGACCCCGTTTCCTGGGACCCTTTGAGGTCATCAGCCGCATCAATCCGGTAGCATACAAACTCCGGCTCCCTCCCACGATGAGAATTCCCAATGCGTTTCATGTCTCCTTATTGAAACCTCTGGTCCTTAACCATTTTTCCCAGAAGGCCGCTCCTCCTCCGTCTGTGGCTGATGCACCCAATGTCTTCGAGGTCAAGGAGCAAGCAAGGAGCCGCAGCAAGACCAGCCTGCTTTGCGGCGGGCTCTGGTGAAAACCGGGTCCCACTTAGATTCCACTCCCTGGTAGGGGCTTACGCCATCGCCTGCGGTGGTCCAGTGGATCCACCTCCAGAATCGTTACATCTATATCTTCCCGCAGTGTTGACTTCAGACAGGATTTTACATAGAGACAGACACCTCCCCCTTCCGGTCTTTACAATCTCTTCTAAATAGACTGTAACCCTGTAAGTTAACCACCCTATCGTAGCTTTCATCTAGCCATGTCTCAGTTTTCCCCACTATGTCATGTTTTTCTTCTCCAATTAATAATTCTAGTTCATTTATTTTGTTGGTCAGACTCCTGGCATTGGTTAGCATGCAATTTAGAGATTTTTCAGTTTTTATTCCTTTTTCCCTGATCTTTTTAACTATTGCTACACCCCCTCCCAGCAAACGTAATAAAATAATTTCCACTCAAATTAACTCATTGGGGGAACAGCTTAGAAATGCCTATACTACTTTCCTCTCCAGTTTATCTTCCAAAGCCCTCTGGGTTCAGACGAAAACAGAATATGATAGATGGGTTGAACATAGGGAGACTTCTAAATGTTCAGCTCTAGCGGCTAAACTGTTCAGATATGGAAACAAAGCTTGGAGAATATTGGTTAACTTTGCTAAAGGGAACAAATCCAATTCCACAATATATACCTTAAAAGACTCAGCAGTTAATAACCATTTTTCTGGTTCTGCCATAAACAATGTCCTTAGAGATTTTTATGCTTCTCTATATACTCAAGACACCTCTGAATCTGAAAACAACTCGAGTTGGATTGCTAACATCACTCCCCCTACCTTGTCTGAAAGGGATAGGGACTTTCTTAAACCTCTATCCCTGGAGGAGATAACCCTTAAACTGCCTAATTTCTCCCATATCTTCTGCTGCAAGCCCTCCTGACTTCCCCAAAGTAAATCCGGCATCTTGCACCACGCTTCCTGATGCCAGCAGGATACCCAAACACCTGGTGACTCCCCTAGTTTTCAACTACTGAATTGCTCCTCGGCGATCCACCAGAAACTGGAGCGGTGGATGGAGCCCGGCCCAGCGCATCTCAGAGGTGACTAAGCTGCTGCGACACAGAGGACTCCCTTTGGTGTGCTTCGGTGATGGCGGTGAACTGGTGTGTAGCGACGGACGGACTCCTCTGGCTGCCCTGTCGTGCAGGAAATGGGCTGATTAGCTGAGAATGGGTCCTGCGCCCAGAGAGAGAAGACCCTGAACTGGGTGACGTGTGAGGCTCGTTGACAGACCAGTACATTCTGCACACTCTTCTGCCGACATGACCTGTGACTCACCACATTCCTCGGGGCCTGCTGAGAACCAGTGAGTCCCGTTCACACAACAACTCTGTGCTTAGAACTCTGGGGACATCCCTGCCACCTAGACCAGAGAGTGCAGGTAGCCGACACGACATAGTACAGAAACACAGGACCTTGAGCCCTAATAACCAGGCTGAGGCAGCCCACCACAGGCCACAAACTACCCAGCCTCATCTGTTGAGATCCCTATACCTTGACCTACTAAAAAGGACATCACATAAATCGTGGACATCTCTGAATCTTCAGCATATACAAAATTAATACACACCACACGGCATGCAAAGGTCTGCGCCTAACAGTGAACATATTTCAATATAACTATCATATTTGATATCATATGTGATTTTGTAGAGACTTCAAAACCCTTTCTAAGCAGTTTTTTTTTTTACAAAAGGACATGGAGATTTCAGCATGCAGGCAATGTGGACTTTACTTATTATTCCGCTTCAAAAAATACTAATTCTAGACTACTTTTTAGTTGATAGACATACAATCCCCTTTGTTTTAAAAACAGAAGTAGGATATATTACTTGGTCCAACAATGCCCCAACATACCTTACCATACTAGATAAACAAAATCTCCCTTCTCAATCCCCATAGCGTATTAACCATTTCTTATTGAAGTCCCCAACATAGTCAAAGAATTACAACAGGCTTTGACAGAATATTTTGAGTTAAACTCTCCTTCTACTCCCTCTTCAGAAATTCTGTGGTACGCACAAAAGGTGGTCTTAAGAGAGATTTACATAAAGTTAGCAGCTAGAGAAAAAAGGAAAAGAGAAGCGGAAATTACTGCGATTCTACATAAATTACAACTGCTAGACAAAAGAATTTAAAGATAACACAAACCCAAAAATAAAAAAAAGTCTAGTAGACTGTAGATGACAACTTCGAACCCTCAGTTTAAATCAATAATCCAAATTAAAATGGAACTTTTCTCTCCAAGGAGATAGACCAACTAAATTACTCACAAGACGAGTTAAAAAATATCAGGATAAAACAAAAATAGCTCATTTGATGACATCGGCCAATAAGAAAGTATGTAACCCTTAAGATACTGTATTGCAAACAATTTTGCAAAATATTACAAAGGTTTATATAAGCTTAAAGATGATCCAGATCTTTCTCCAATACCTATAAGAGAGATCACATCTTCTCTGGATAAAGTTAAATTACCAGCTCTTACAGAAAAACAGTTGTCAGACCTAAATAAACCATTTATGATCAAAGAAATTGAAAACAAAATAAACAATTCTAAATTAAATAAGTCACCAGGCCCAGATGGGCTTACTATTGAGTACTGCAAACTCTTTAAATCTACCCTCTCTCCTCATCTCTCGACCCTCTTTCAGGATTTTATGACTAAAGGCAGTGCCTCTGCAGAAATGTTGTCTGCTTTAATAACAACTATCCCAAAACCAGGTAAATCCCCAGATCAAATGATCAATTATGGACCAATATCATTACTCAATAATCGTTTCTCAAAGATTTTGGCTGACCGTCTGGGTGATATACTACCCTTACTAATTAATAAAGATCAAGCGGGATTTGTTAAAGTCTGTCAAACAAGGGATGAGGTTAGGAGGGTTTGGATGACATTCAGATGGTTAACATAAACAAAATACCAGCATGGGACTTCCGGGGGCGGGGCGTCTGGTACGGCCGCGTTTTAGAGGAGCGCCTCTGTGGCCTTCTGAATCTGGAGACATCGGAGCCATCCAGCCCTTTACATCCCCCTGCATCCACCATCAGAGGTGCAGTGGGTGGCCATAGCCCAGAGGACGCCGAAAGATTTAATCCCCGGAGGCATACGGCGGCTATGTGAGCTGCGCATCCCGGCGCCTAATCACCAGACCCGTCTGAGGCCCGCACTTGCATCACGTGGGCTCGGCGGCTGACGCGGAGAGAAGCAGGTGCCACAGTGTTACCGGACGGAGGGTCAGGAGCCGGCGGAGAGAGGAGAGAACGAGCGCAGGTGCAGCCAGGTGCGGAGCGCCTCCCCGCGCAGAAGACAGATGCGCCATCTTTGGGCCTGCAGTGCCGCGGGCGGCAGACAAGGTACTTTTGTGACGGGGGCTGGTGGGAGCCTCGCTACTCAGTTTGCCACCGGAGACCGCGGACAGCAATCCTCGGCCGGGACAGACGTCAGAGAGGTACTGGGTTGCCCTCACATCCCAGACGCACACATTCAGGCCCTGAGCAGAGGGGGATCACGGGCCAAGCGGGCGGGACTGTGCACAGCTCTCACCCAGCTATCAGGAATTCATCCCTGCAACATCGGAGGCCTTACATGGTGTCCACATCCAACGGCTCATTGACGGCCCCAACTATCTAAAGCCGGGAGGCGGATTTTGTGTCTAAAGGTTAACTGTTACTCAGGGTCTGCCACCCGACCGTGCTGGACTGACCGTGACACAGGATATCTTACAAGTACCTTGCTGCGTGTTGTTAACGGTCTGAGTGACCATTTATGGTGATCTCTTGATATTATCTGACCACACCTAACTTTGAGAACTGAGCCTGACAGGGTTAATTTTGGAGCAAAGGGATCCTCTTTAGTCCATAAGCATTAACTAAAGCCCTTTGCTGCCACCAAGTGGCCTCCTGAAGTAGCACACTTAAGGACGTGACTGTTTCTGGTTTTTCAAACCTGCCGCCCCACTCATTGGCTAGGGCCCTAAACAACACACGATGCAACAGTCTCTGCTATTCTGAAATGTAAAATTGCAGCAGAAAGGGTCGCCCTGCAAGCCACTTAGCGCCCTGCCACATTAGGCAATCCTGCTCTCCCCACTGAGATATATGGAGTGAAACGTGTTCTGTTGAGTTCTTCCCACAGAGGCCCTGTACGCGGTTGCCCAGGCCTAGAGTGCACTCCAACGCACCAGGTCTTTGCCCATAAAGCATGGACAGATTTGTGCAAGTTTCTAAATCTAAACGGCATACAAGATCGAATTCCACAGCTGCAGCTCCAGCTGTGTCTACTTCTTCTCCAAAACGATAACAGCAAGCCCTGGAAGGGAAAAAAGCGCAAGCAAAGGCCTCAAAACAAGCGACAACAATGTCGACGACAACACCCAAGCAGGCGTCTGCGGCCTCTCCTGGATCGCCGCTCAGTGAACCTCCCTCCTCGCCAGACAATATCCACCAAGCTGCATTGATGGCCCAGGCGGTCTCTAACATCATCTTACCAGTCTTAGACAAGAGGATAGATCTTATTCAGGCATCGGTCAATGCTGCTTTGGCCCAAATCACCAGTAATGCGCAGAGAATTGCTGAATTGGAGACCCGTACAGTGTCGGTAGAGGAGTCTACGACAAGAATAGAGGAGATTTCAGCGTCCCACCAGGTACAATTGGAGAGTCTACAAAACAAAATCGATGACTTGGAAAACAGAGAGCGGCGCAACAATCTAAGGTTCATCGGCATCTCAGAAGACATCGCAGCAGATACACTGGCCTCCTACTTGACCAACGACTTGGCCATAGCTCTTGGGTTGGACACACCTAGAGACCCGCTGATTATAGAACGGGTTCATCGTATTGGCGCAGTAAGAGAAAGGGGTAGGCCAAGACTGGTAATCGCGAAGTTTCAGAACTGGGCGATCAAGGAAAAATTTCTCAGAGCCTACAGGCAGAGTAGGGGCCTCCAAGTGGGGGAGGATAGGATCCTGATATTCCAGGACTTTTCTATGCAGGTCACTCAGAAAAGGAAGGCATTCCACCTAGTCTGTAAACACCTCCACGACACCGGGGTACGCTTCCAACTGCTGTATCCGGCAAAACTCAGAGTGGTGGAAAATGGACAGGTGGCCATCTATGACAAGCCAGAAGAGGCGACAAGACGGTTTCTGCCAAATGCACCTGTCTAGAGACTCGTGACTTCTTCATTCTTTGACAGAGCGAACCCTGTGCTAGACAGGATATGTGGAGCCATGAGTGAGATGCTGCGAGACTCCTCTGACGGGGAGATCTTTAGGCTCCTTTTGCTCTCAATTAATTGGACGGTCACCTGATATTATGTATATGTTAAATGCCTGCCGTCTTTGATCAATAACTCTATGGGCCGGTTGCTGGGGGTTGGGAGGTGATCCTTTTTTCTTCCTCTCCTCACTCCTGCATCCTTTTCCCCCTCCCCCCCCCCCCCTGGCATCCGGTGGCTAATCAGAATCTTGAGTGGCTTACATGGTCTTAGTTTGCTGGCTGCGGGGCATGCTCCCTGCATTGATGCCCTTTTGACATTTGTATGAATGTTCGAGGTTATCAACAAGTTTGGCCAAGAATAGGCCGCTGTTTTTTCCAGTTTCTATTCTTGTTTTGGTTTAAGTTAATGTATGCCAAGGTCTACAAATTACAAGGGTATTGTCTTAACTCCCTTACCGGTGTTGCAGACTTCTGAAAATGGGCTGATTCCCCCCCTGCCATTGGAGAGGAACCGTGAAGGCGCTCGCTGGGATGCCTTTTGGGTTCTCATTAGTGTTCTGATCTCGCCATCGATACTACACTGGCGTGATTCGGGATGAGTGCGCCAATAGGAGAAGAAATGGGTTGCCTGCCTGCCTGCCCCACAAATCAAGTTTATGTCCTGGAATGTGGCAGGATTAAATATTCCAGAGAAAAGAAGAAAAATCCTGACCCATATGAAACGTGTGAAAGCTGACGTGTTTTTCCAGCAGGAAACGCACTGGCAAAAAGACAAGTTCTTCCTGATCAGAGCTCCATGGTTAGACCCACCGGCTTTAGCTAGTTATAAATCAAAATCTAGAGGCGTTGCAATTTATTTTAAAAAGGGTTTGGTCCAATCTGTAGCTGAACAATGCTCAGATCCAGAGGGGAGGTTCTTATATATGAAAGTGAAGATAGCTGATAACAACTACACGCTATTAAATGTATATGCCCCAAGCACGGGAAACAAAGAGTTCCTTTCTGATATAGTCACCTTTTTACATACCCGAACATTCTCTAACCTCATTTTACTGGACGACTTCAATACGGTGCCCAATCCCTATCTAGATAGATCGCAGGCTCAGTCGGGAGGTCTGATGGGGTGAATCCCCCTTAGATGATTTGGGATGGTAAATTTTTAGTGTTTTGACTACTGGGGGGGGTTTAAAACCCAAGTCGAGATCTTACACTTTTACCCCGGCTGGGGATGGTTCGTTCTCGGTAAAAGGCCCTGGCTTTGGTGTCCTCTTCTCGTATCCGCGTTTTTGACCCCGGCTTTCCCCCTATAAACAAATTTTGGGGACCCCCCCCCCCAAATAACGTTGTGGTGGGGGAGTTTGGGCTCCCCCCCAAAATCTAAAGGGTGGGGGTTTCCCCGGGGTTATTTGAGTAAATTTTCGGCGTTTTTTGGGGAGTTTCTCCGGGTACATTGGTTCCCAGTTTCGGGAAAGGACAATGAGGCCACCCCACAAGAGCCCTCTGCTGGGGTTTAAACAGGGGGGGGCTGCCCATGCTGGGGATTAAATATAGTTATGTAAGCATGAGACGCAAGGGCGGAAAAAAAAATTCCCAGGAGCTGCATTAAAGCCTTCGGGGACCCCAAAAAAAATTTTCTTTTGCCCCCTCTTTTGATAATAAAAAAAATTTCCCGGGCAGCACAACAATTGCTTCACATTTTCTCCAGGGAGGGGCCCAAAAACCCTTTTTTCGGTTCAACAAAAATTTTTTAAGTTGGGGAAATAGAATGGGTTTCATTTTTGGCAAAGTCAAAAAAACTTGGAAGGAAAGACCTCCCTTAGTGGGGGATAAAATCCCAAATCTCAGGGGAATACTGATAGCCCTCGAGAAATAGAGCAAAATTTTTAAGTTTTTTTTATGAATCCTATATAGTGCGGGACCCCTATGTTCCCCAAAAAAGTTAAACCTTTTTTTGTTTTCCTAAAATATCCCGGGCATCTCGAAATGCAAGGGGAGAAATTTGGAGGCTAAAAATTTTCAGAGGAGGAGGTTCGCAGGGTATTTAGGGGGTTGGCAAACGGAAAAATCCCCCCGGGGCCCGGGCGGATATTGGGCTGAATTTTAGAAGTCCATAATACAGAAATCACTCCCTTTTCACAAAATTATACAATGGAATAATTTTGTGGGGTCAGTGGCGTTTGGGTTTTTTCCCCGACTCTCGGAAAAAGATTTTTTTAATTAAAACAAGTTTTTAAAAAAATTGCCAAAAACCTGGGGGAATTTTTTGACTACCCAAAAACTCCTTTCCCCAAATTATTATCCTTCACAAAATGGGGGTTTAAATTTCCCATAGGGACTCCACAAAAAATGTTGCGAAAAAACAATGGCGGCTATTTAAGCCCGGGGCCCCCGGGGGGTGGCCCGCCTTTTCCATTTTCTCCTTGCCTTGACCCGGGGGAAAAAGGGGTTTTGACAAGGGGGTCTTCGGGCCCTTTTTTCAAAGCCCTTTTGCTGGTAGGGGTTTTGGGGGCCTCTTCTCTGGCTTTGTAGAAATATTTGCATTCTAATTCCCTCCTCCCCTTTCTTATTTTAAAAACTTTGGGCTCGCCGGTAATTGATCTTTTTTGAGGTGCTAAACAAGGATGCCACTGTCACCCTTTTTTTTTTAAAATTTTTTCCTTTGACCCCTATTTTACCAAATTTTCTCAGGGCCCCCCTTTCCCGGGGAAATTTTTTTCCCCCTGGACTTTAAAAATCACGGTTATGTGAGGGTTTTCTTAATGATTGCTAACCCCAAGAGACACTGGCCCCCATACTTGAGGATTGATGGATTTAAAGGGGGCCTATCGGGAATTTCACAATTTAACGAAGATAAAGTGGGAAAGGGATGCTTTCCCCAGGGGGCCCCGGGGGTTCCGTTAGGTCCCTTTAAAATACGAGCCCTGGGGTAAAAAAATGAAATTAAATATTGGGGGGGGTGGCTAACAGAAACCGGAAAACCCCATATAAAAAGAATGTGGATGTTTATTTGGGTAAAAACTCTCGGAGACCATGAAGAGGTGGTCAAAACTTCCCCTGGGCTTTTTTGGGGGGGGGGGGGGTGTAATTTTCATCAAAAAAGGGGGAGTTTCCCCCGCCAAATTTTTCATCTTTAAAATGTCCCTATTTATTTACGCCCTGGGGAGGAAAACATTATTTAAAGCCCAGTTTCGGTCATTTATTTGGGACAATAAAAGGAAGTATTTCCCCCGTTCCTCTTACACCCGCGAAACTTAATGGAGGGGTGGGATTCCCCAATATCGCTTGTTTCCCTTGGCCGCGTTGGGTTTGGTATTTGGGGGAAATTTTGGGGAGTTTGAGTATTTTTAAAAGACAGCATGTTAGACCCAATGAAACCCCTCCTTTTCTTTCCCTCCTTAATTTTTCCCTCTGCCCCCCCCTTTCCCCCCCCCCCCCCCCGGTTATCGGCCCCTTAAAGAAGTCGAACCCCCTACTGATGCCAAATGGCGGCATAGCGGAAAAAATTTGGCCCAAAAAAAAATCTGAACAGGGGTTACTCCCTATACTTGTCCTTAGTGTCAAATCCGGACTTTCAAGACGGCAAGCCACACAATACGTTTAAACTCTGGCATGCGCTGGGCGTACAACAGGTTCGACACTTGATACACCCAGACACTAAACAAGTAATTTCCATTTGAGACCTGCAACAAAAACATCAAACACTACCAATTCCCTTCTTCAATTACATGCAAGCTGCAAGCTATGTTACCAAAGTGACACAAAACTTTAGGGTAGCCGATTGGGACACGACTTTTGCACGGACACTGCTGTACCCGCCCTCGAGAAAAGCGCATTTGTCGGTAATATACAAATATCTCCTTGATGATGTCGACTATGAGCAAGCAGGTTACAGTTTGACTAAATGGCAGACTAGAGACGCCTCTTTGACGCCATCAGTGATACTGGAGGCGTTACAAGACACTTACAAATATTTGCCAGCTGCCAGATATCAAGAGATGTATATTAAAATAATACACAACGCTTATCTCACACCTTTGAAGGGGCATCGAATGGGGAGATTCACAACGGATCAGTGCTTCAAATGTGGATTAAATGCAGCTGACTTATATCACTGTCTATGGGAGTGCCCGGAAATCAGGGAGTACTGGGAACAGGTGATAGTCTATACAAAAGACATTTTGCACCTTTCTTTTACACCACACCCCTCATGGGCAATATTTAGTTTTGTAGATAGGGAAGGACAACGATTATCTAGACGGGAGGGGAGGCTACTGCATATAATAGCAGCAGCTGCCCGTAAAGCAATATTGCAAGTGTGGTTACAGCCTAGGGCCCCGACCTTTGCCATATTCTGGGATAAACTCAATTACTTGATGCAAATGGATTGGGTAGAGGCTGCTGCACATAAAGAGACAAAGGTAAAGAACTTCTTTTCTCTATGGGGCACATTTATAAATACATTGCCAGAGGACACTAGGAGAAGAGTGAAAACGTGTTTTGGGTTGACCTCATGGTATTTGGGACGGCAAACGCTGGGTGAACAGCCGGTAATAGGAGAATGAGAGGGCAATATACAGGACGTGCTTATTAGATAGAGAGGCACGTCACCTCAAGCTCATAAACTGCAAAGAGGTTGGAGGTTCTCCTGGACAACGGGTCATGGCAAGGCAGTCTTATCCATCATGGGCAGGGGGGGGGTGGAAATAAGTCGCACATACAAACCGTCAACATGCTAGAGAAGAATTGATGTAACCTTGGCAGTTAGAGTTGGATAAGGTTATTTTGGTTTTGGTTAAGTGCAGAATGTGAATGTAACAATTTACCAGGAATATATATTAACAATTGTACTAAATGTTAATGGGTATTTGCATTGTTGGGTTAGGGTAAAATAAGGGGAAAAATACTAATGTCTTCATGTAAAATCCACCTGTCAGACTGTTTTATGACACTGTTATCTTGATAAACTGTCGTTCTTGTCTGTATTGATTTATATGTCAACTGAAGATGTTCAATAAAAACATTGTTAAGAAAAAAAAAAAATATACCAGCGCTTCTCCTTTCTCTTGATGCAGAGAAAGCATTTGATAGACTTAATTGGACCAATCTTAAAAAGGTACTATCTAAATTTGGATTTATAGGCCCAGTTTTACAGGTGATTATGTCTTTATATTCTAAAACATCAGCCAAAGTTTTTTCTACAGGCTTTCTCTCATGCTCATTTCTCATGGGACTCAACATGGGTGCTCATTATCACTATTAATTTACATCCTTTGCGTAGAACCATTACCGGAGTTAATAAGAAGCTCTTCACCCATTTTGAGTATAGATATTTGGCATAGAACATAAAATCAGCCTATATGAGGACAATATCATCATTATGTGTACAAAGCCAGATACTTCTTTACCTGAACTACTAAGCATTTACTTGTCTATCTCATATTACAAATTAAATAAAACCAAAGCAATCATATTATCATTAATATCTCAGCTGATATTAAAAGGAAACTCTCAAATCTAAATTTTATTTGGGTGGAGGACCATATCACATATCTTGAAATAAAAATTACACACTCCATAGAAAAAACTATTAGTAAGAATCTAGAAGATCTTTCCACAACATTCTCCTTGGAGATAATTTAACAAATTTTGGACAGCAAGAATTAACAAAAATGTTACTATTGCCTAAATTTCTATATATTTCTTGATCCCTATCATATTTATTTCTAATGCCGTTGCTTAATAAACTTCAAGCACAAATTCTGCAATTCATATGGAGCTCTAAATGTCTCAGATGCAGGAAGCAATATCTCTATTTACATATTAAAAAAGGAGGAATGTCGGTCTCACATTTACCTACCTATAGCTTAGCCTCCATTTTAGAACCTCTTTATTATCAATGGACTTAAGACTTACAGGGCTGGTCCCAATCAGGGAATTTATCGGTCTCCCCTTACTCTTTTAAAGATATACTGATGTCTTCCAATCGAGGAATTAAACATCCTCAACCTCAGCTCCTATCCCTTGCTCATGCCATCAAAGTCTGGTCCAAACATGTAGTTTTCAAGGGTTGGATACATATCACAAAAAAAGACTGCTCAATTTCCATAATTAACATAGATATACTTTCACTATCCAACTGGATTGATAATGGAATCACCTGTATAAAGGACCTATTTGACTTAGATATTCTTAAATCTTTCTCTGTCTTAGCATTAAATCATGGAGTGCCTAAGTCCTGTTTTTATCAATATTTGCAGATAAGGCATGCCTTCCAATTATGGAAATGGCCAACACAGCCTATACAACCCTCCCCTTACCATAACTTTTTATTACACAAAAAGTATTTTGATAAAGGGCTGTCAATTGCATATAACTTCTTGCTAATAGATGATAAGGCCAAACCATTTTATATCATACAATGGGAAGAAGAACTATCATGCTCCTTTCCCTGGCAGATCTGACTGAAAGCGTCCATGTTGGTAACCAAGCATTCCAGATGCATAAATCACTTGAAATTCATGAAAAAGCTCTTCCTTTGCTGGTAGCTGACTCCTACCCATCTCGCCCACTTCTCACCATCCAGATTTTGCTGTAGAGGATGTGGCTCTCTAGGAACCTTATCACATAAGTGTTGGAGCTGCCCTATCACTCAAAAAATGTGATTAAGTTTTAATAAATTAATAGATGAGATATTTCACTATCACATCCCTTTAACACCCACACTGGCTGTCTTAGATGTATCCTTGGATGATTTTCCTTCTTCATTCAGAACAGTACTCCAACACATACTAATGACCATAAGACTTTCCATACCCTTAAATTAGAAATCTCCCTCACCCCCTACTCTTACTGAAGTGATTGATAGAATTATCCATTATAACTGTGAATTCCATTATAACTGTGAAACCTGCCTCTTGATCCCCCCCACACCTCGTAGCAAAAACAAGGGAAAGATGGAGATTTTGTACGGGATCCAAATTTTTTAAAAATCGTTAAACTGAGTTTTTCTCTACCTACTTTTTTAATCAGTAGCACTTAAACACTCAGGGATTTTCCCTCCGGCACTTCCAGGACCCCACCTGGTCGTAGTTCACAATATATGAAAAGTAGCCGTTACTTGTATCTGCTTTAAAACCGGTTTATTTTATTAAACATCATTCAATAAAATTGGATCCCTTTCCAATCACAAGGGTTTGATCCACACTGTATTCAAGGAAATAGTATCAACATTCTCATACTTTCAGCATAATTCTAAGGAGAAACTCCTTTTTCTTTACACTGCGCGCCAAGCGACCACAAAACAGGTAAGTGTCCAAAAGACTTCCTCCGACACTAGCAACAAGCAGTCAATAATACTGCCGGATTCCCAGCAGCCGGCATATAGTCAATAGACTCCCGCTCTCAATAGATGTACGCTATTCAGCCTTCACCTGACCAGGTGTAAGTGGCAACTCATCTCCTCCACGTCAGGAGCACAGGGAGTAGCAGGAATGGCTTTCACATATAACATGGAATATAGTTACCGGCAGTACGTCGGGCAGTCAATCAGCAGCCGATACCATTGTCTCTGTTTTCGGCATAGAACCTGCTTTCCAGTCGCACTATCTTAGGCAGCGCTGTGGAAGTAGCAGCAGCAGGAGACAACCTGCGGCTTGTAGTCCGTCCGTCCAGCACGACGTTTCGGGGGAAGGACACACCCCCTTTCTCAAGCATACGGAAGTGCTCTACTGACGTATCTTTATGCTTTACTGAAACACACTAACGACAATGTATTAAACTAACAAGTACAATATAACGATTATTTACAAGGCTCTAAGTAATTTCAATGCTCATCACTCTAACCTATTTTATCCTATAATTTCTAAGTGTAGTCTGCTATACAGCGACACAATACCTACTGTATACTAACTAATTTACGCTACTAAATTCACTAAAAACACTATCGGACAAATCTACCACTTATATATATTCTATAAAAATACGCTCCAATGACATTCTTCGGTTAAGCCCTTCGGTGATAGGGAGTCTAACTTATGGATCCAGAATACTTCTCTCTGTAATAGCCAGGATTTTATTTGCTCAGCATCTTGGCCCTCAACCTGCTCCAGTATGCACCATCTCAATTCAGAGACATGGTGTCCATTTTCGAAAAAATGCCTAGCAACCGTAGACTCACCAAATTTCTTTTCCTTTTTCTTTATGCGTTGCTCATCATTCTCTTGGGGACCCATTTTTTCTTTTTTTGTTTTATATAGTCGAATCTGAGATTTATGTTCGTTGATTCTTACCTTGGCAGACCTCAACGTCTGTCCCACATATCCTTTCTCACATGGGCATTTTAATAGATAGATAGACAGACGGGTAAAGAAACCTCGAATTTCTATGGGAAAACCCTGGGAAGGATGAGCAATCGTGTCACCTTTGATAATGCCATGGCAGTTCTGGCATGACAGACAGGGAAAGGTACCCTTTCTCTGTGTGGCCAGGAATCCTTGCTTGGAACTCTTCTTTCTTAGATCAGAGTGTACTATATGGTTACCTATAGTTTTTCCTCTTTGATATATGAATCGGGGATTCTCACGAAAAAGGTGTCCAAATTTTGGGTCAGCTTGCACAATATGCCAGTATTTGCAGATAGTTTTCTTTATTAATCTAGCATGGCAATCGTATACAGACATGAAATTGAGTTGATCATCTTTATCTATTTTTTTAGTAGTCCTAACTTCTTTACGGGTTAGCCGACCTACTTGATTTCCTATCTCAGACACCTTCTTCCTTGGGTATCCCCTTTCCACAAATTTAGCTGTTAGACTTTCTTTGTTTCTATGATATTCTGTATCTGTGGAACAGATACGTCTAAGTCTGGCAAACTGGCCTCTAGGGATGGCATCTAGCACGCTTGGGGCATGTTGACTCTCTCTATGTAATAAGTTGTTGCGTTCTGTCTCTTTGACAAATAATGTTGTCTCAAGGCTACCATTAGTTAACGTGACTGTCACATCTAGATAATTTACTGTATTGCGATCCTTCGTCATAGAGAATTCTATCAGTGGATGACATGAATTGAAGTCCAAATCCTGTTCACTTCCGCTCCATAGGACAAACACGTCGTCCACATATCTCAGCCATAGCTTAATGTATTGGCTATATTCACTGTGGACGACGTGCTGCATCTCAAACATCTCCATGAAGATGTTTGCAAGACTAGGCGCAACTGGAGAGCCCATGGAGGTCCCTTGCTTCTGCCAAAAGAACTCTTGCCCAAACCGGAAATAGTTCCTAGTTAGAACAACATCTAGTAGCTCTAGCAGGAACCCTATAAATTGATTAGAAAGATTGGCATTTTCTCCCAATCTTTGTCTAATGGCCTGCACACCCTCATCGTACGGGATGTTGCTGTACAGGCTCTTGACAACAAATGTACAAAGGAAGGTGACATCATTAACCTCCACTTTTTCAATTTCTTCAAGAAAATGAGTAGTATCCCTGAGGCATCTTGGCAGTTTCTTAACAGACTCTTGTAGGAAACTATCAATATACGTGGCTATAGGTTGAAACACTGACCCAATCCCTGAGACTATAGGGCGTCCCGGGGGCTGGGACAGCAATTTATGTATTTTGGGGACCAAATACAAAATGGGTGTTCTAGGGTGATCAACCCTTAGAGCCCTACTAGTCCTGTTATCAATTATCCCTTAAATTTCAGCCTCGCATATAATCTGATCTATCAGCTGTTTAACCTGATTGGTAGGGTCATGTTCCACTCTTTGATAGACTATTGGGTCGTTCAACTGTCTCGCAGCCTCATCAGATACAAATCCCTGTCCATTATGACGGTCGCACCGCCCTTATCAGCTTTTTTTTTATAATTAATGTATCATCTTGTTGTAACATTTTAAGGGCCTCCCTTTCTTTATTTGACATGTTATTAAAGTGTAATTTATCAACAGCTGGCCATTTCTTCCTAACCTCATTTTTTACCAGTTGCTGGATTGTCTCTAGCATTTCACTAGATATCTCTGGGTCAAAATGACTCTTTTTAAACACTTTAGCATTACCTCCTTTAACAAACGGTTTATTACCAAAACACATCCTAAGCCTTATCTTACGACAGAACTTATAAAATTCCGTTTCAAAATTAAACAGGAAAATCTTCTGACTAGGCACAAAATTAAGACCATTATTTATAACTGTACGTTGGATTTCTGTTATTCCTTTCGATGAAATGTTAACAATAAGGTCTTTTAAATCTTTCTTTTGGTTATACGTTTTGACTTGGCCTTGGTTACATTCACGCTATCTGATTGATCGCCACTGGTTGTCTCGGGATCCGTTGATTCCTTTAAAAAAGGTTGTTGGGTCTGTTTCTTTTTTGGTGAGAGCAAAGTCATCTGTTTATGATCACTCAAGTCTGTCTCAGAGGAGGAGGCTTCATTTGTGCTTCTATTTGAATATCGTGATCTTCGCTGAGTAGCTCTTTCGTTAGACCATGTGTACACTTTATTTTGGGCATAGTCCCTTGTGTCGCATTCAAATTTTCTGAGTTTGACCACCATGATTTGTTCTCTAAGTTTTGTTAAGTTCTCTGTAATTTGTTTAGACATCTCTCCATATAGTTCACTTTTGGTATCCTTTAGCTCTTTCTCACACTCTTCAATCTCCTTCCTTGTAGTTTGAATGGCTAGATGTAAATGTTGAACTGTCAGGAGCATCAAATCTAGTGAGTATCGGTTGCTGAGTGCAAACCATTTCTCTCGGTACTGTATATAATTTTTCAGGAGTATAGGCATTAGTGTGCTCCGCATGCCTCGTGGAATCCACTGAACCTTGAGATACTCGGTTAGAGTTGAAGCATGTAGCTGCATATTTAATTCTTTTTTCTTCAATTTTTTTCTCATATTCTGTGGCTGTGCTTCATCAGTGGAACTCCAACCATAACCAGCATCCTCAGCCTGCTGGATAATCTGGATCCTTTCTTCATCGGATAGCGTATAAATCTCTGCTTTATTACTAGTAGCTGCTGCTATCTTTTCAAAAGACATCTCGTCTACTTGTTTATTGTAGTGCTAGTAGGGTAAACAGTCACACACTTTTTTAATCAGTAGCACTTAAACACTCAGGGATTTTCCCTCCGGCACTTCCAGGACCCCACCTGGTCGTAGTTCACAACATATGAAAAATAGCCGTTACTTGTATCTGCTTTAAAACCAGTTTATTTTATTAAACACCATTCAATAAAATTGGATCCCTTTCCAATCACACGGGTTTGATCCACACTGTATTCAAGGAAATAGTATCAACATTCTCGTACTTTCAGCATAATTCTAAGGAGTAACTCCTTTTTCTTTACACTGCGCGCCTGGCGACCACAAAACAGGTAAGTGTCCAAAAGACTTCCTCCGACACTAGCAACAAGCAGTCAATAATATTGCCGGATTCCCAGCAGCCGGCATATAGTCAATAGACTCCCGCTCTCAATAGATGTACGCTATTCAGCCTCCACCTGGTCAGGTGTAAATGGCAACTCATCTCCTCCACGTCAGGAGCACAGGGAGTAGCAGGAATGGCTTTCACATATAACATGGAATATAGTTACCGGCAGTACGTCAGTCAGTCAGCGGCCGATACCAATGTCTCTGTTTTCGGCATAGAACCTGCTTTCCAGTCGCACAATCTTAGGCAGCGCTGTGGAAGTAGCAGCAGACGGAGACGGCCTGCATCTTGTAGTCCGTCCGTCCAGCACGACGTTTCGGGGGAAGGACTGACGTAGCTTTATGCTTTACTGAAACACACTAACGACAATGTATTAAACTAACAAGTACAATATAATGATTATTTACAAGGCTTTAAGTAATTTCAATGCTCATCACTCTAAACTATTTTATCATATAATTTCTAAGTGTAGTCTGCTATACAGCGACACAATACCTGTAACGGAGGAGTGGATTCGCTGGGCCAACGCAAGCGATGATAGCTAAGCCACGCCAGGGAACGGAGTCTAAGTAGCCCCTGGTTTTCACCAGAGCCCGCCGCAAAGCGGGATGGACTTGCTGCGGCGTGAGGCTACCAGGTCGTTACCCCTGACGTGACTTGCTTGCGATGGCGGCCGGGGTACAGCGTGGTACAAAGACGTAATCCAGAGACGTAGTCGGGGACAGGCAGAAGGTCAGGGCAGGCAGCAGAGGTTCGTAGTCAGAGACGGGCAGAAGGTCAGGGCAGGCGGCAAAACAGGCAAGGTGGGGGAAACGTTAAGCAAGCGGACTGGTACACGGGTAATCAACCTGAACCCCAAATACTCTTTAAACGCACCAAAAACACCACCACAGACGGCAGGAAGTGCTGGGGGCGGATACCTTAAAAATAGAACCAGCGCCCGATAAATAGACCAATTATCGGACGCTGGCCCTTTAAATTTAGAGAAGTCGGGGGCCCGCGCGCCTAAAAGCAAGGGCCCACGGCACGGCGGGCGGGAGCGGCGTTTCACAGGAGCGCGGACGGGTAAGGACGCGGCCCCGGGGCCGGGACAGCACGGGTGGTCACGGGCAGCCGCCGCGCCGGACCCCCTGCGAGAGGGTGACGGTTTCGCGGGGGCAGCGGAGCCCGCGACCCCCGTGAACAGTACCCCCCCCCCTCCTTAAGTCTCCCCCTCTTTTTTTAAAACCTAGAGGAGGAGGTCAGGCGACAGGTTGCCCGGTTCCCACGACCGCTCCTCCGGCCCGAACCTCTTCCAGTCAATGAGAAAAAAAACGCTTCCCCCTCACTGTTTCTGTGCCAGCACCTCCTTGACCTCAAAGTGTTATCGAGTTGCCACAGGAGAAGGCGGAGAACCCCCCCGGGAGAACGATTCAGTACCCCCCGGCTTGAGGAGAGGGGACATGGGAAGGCGTTCGGGATGCGCAGGTAGGAGGCAAGCGGAGCTTGTGGGGACCCCGGGGTTAAGTCGTTGTAGTACCTCAAAGGGCCCAGTATTTAGGGCCAAACCTTGAAAACTTTTCACTCTAAAGCGAATATATTTTGGTGGACACCAAACCCTATCGCCTGGCTCAAATAGGGGCGGGGGCCTACGGTACCTGTCAGCCTGGGCTTTGGGGGTTTTTGAGCAGAAGCCCGTGCAGGGCCCGTCGTGTGAGCTGCCAGAGAGCCTTGATGTCCTTACTTGGGCATCACAGCCGGGACATGACACGAGGTGGCCAGGGGGAGAGGCGGGGGGGGAATGTAACCCAAACACGACAAAAAGGGGGAGGCCCCAGCGGATCCCGAATCTAAAGAGTTATAAGAAACTCTCCCCAGGGAAGAAGATCAGACCAATTATCTTGACAGGCAGACACAAAATGCCTCAGGTTGGTGCCCAAAACCTGGTTAACCCTCTCAACCTGCCCATTAGTCTGAGGGTGGAATGCAGAAGAGAAGTCTAGCTGAACCTGCAATTGCCCCCACAAAGCCCCCCAAAATTTAGCAAAAATAAACTGGACTCCCCTGTCAGAGACAATATGTAAAGGGAGACCGTGCAGACGGAAAACGTGACTGAAAAAATGTTGGGCCAGCTGGGGGGCAGAGGGTAACCCAGGCAGTGGGATAAACTGGGCCATCTTGGAAAAACGGTCGGTCACAACCCAGATGACGGTGTTTCCAGATGAAGGCAGGAGATCAGTAAAAGAAGTCCTGGCTACATGGGTCCCGGGTTTTTCCGGCACAGGGAGAGGCTGAAGAAGGCCCGAGGTTTTAGGCGAGGAACCTTATTTCGGGCACAGGAGGTGCAGGCAAAAACAAAGTCCCTGATATCTTGAGCAAGGGGAGGCCACCAGTAAAAACAGGAGACCCAAATTTAAGCGACCTATGGACTCCTGGGTGCCCAGCGTACGAGAAGAGTTCCCCACTTCAGGATTCCTAGGGCGCAAGGCAGGGGCCCACATAGTTTCCCGGGGGGTAGGGTTGGAGGTCCACGGGGGCAGCCGTGATGAGTCGCTTGGGGGGACAATGTGCTGGGGAGGAGGCTCAAGACCCCCCGTTTCCCAAGAAAGAGATAGAGCATCAGCTCTGACGTTTTTCTCGGGCCGGCCAAAAATGTAGGCGGAAGTCAAACGGGCAAAGAATAGTGACCACCTGGCTTGCTGGAGGTTTAGGGTTGAGCCGACTGAAGATACAGGAGGTTCTTGTGGGTCTGTGAAAATGTCAATAGGGTGGTGAGCCCCCTCCAGCAGATGACGCCATTTTCTAGAGCCAGCTTTATGGCCAGTAATTCACGATCACCTATGGGGATAGTTTTTTCCGGCAGGGAGAATGTCTTGGAGAAAAAACCAAGGTATGTAGTTTACCAGAGGAGGATCTCTGCAGGAGGACAGCAGCGGCGCCGACTGAAGAAGCATCCACTTCCAGAATAAACGGACGGTTAGGGTCTGGGCGAGACAGGACCGGAGCCGATGCAAATGCAGCTTTGAGCCGGCTGAAGGCTTCTTGGGCCTCTGGGGGCCAGGATTTGAGATTGGTGTTCTTCTAAGTTAGGGCCACCAAAGGAGCCACAAGTGTAGAGAAGTGGGGATAAATTGTCTATAATAATTGGTAAATCCCAAAAAACGTTGAATGGCCCGAAGGCCCACCGGTTGTGGCCACTGCAACACCACGGAGAGTTTGGAAGGATCCATCCAGAAACCCTGATCTGAGACGATGTACCCTAAGAAGGGTAAGCTGGCACGTTCAAAGAGGCACTTCTCGGGTTTGGCAAAGAGCTGATGAGTGCGGAGTCGCCTGAGGACCTGGCGGAATCCATGGCCAGTCTGTACTGTAACGGAGGAGTGGATTCACTGGGCCAACGCAAGCGATGATAGCTAAGCCACGCCAGGGAACGGAGTCTAAGTAGCCCCCGGTTTTCACCAGAGCCCGCCGCAAAGCGGGATGGACTTACTGCGGCGTGAGGCTACCAGGTCGTTACCCCTGACGTGGGCTTGCTTGCGATGGCGGCCGGGGTACAGCGTGGTACAAAGACGTAATCCAGAGACGTAGTCGGGGACAGGCAGAAGGTCAGGGCAGGCAGCAGAGGTTCGTAGTCAGAGACGGGCAGAAGGTCAGGGCAGGCGGCAAACAGGCAAGGTCGGGAAACGTAAGCAAGCGGACTGGTACACGGGTAATCAAGACTGAACTCCAATACTCTCTAGACACACCAAAAACACACCAACAGACTGGCAGGAAGTGCTGGGGGCGGATACCTTAAATAGAACCAGCGCCCGATAATAGACCAATTATCGGGACGCTGGCCCTTTAAATTTAGAGAAGTCGTCGCGCGCGCGCCTAAAGCAGCGGCCACGCACACGGCGGCTGGGAGCGGCATTAACAGGAGCGCGGACAGAGATTTATACGCTATCTGATGAAGAAAGGATCCAGATTATCCAGCAGGCTGAGGATGCTGGTTATGGTTGGAGTTCCACTGATGAAGCACAGCCACAGAATATGAGAAAAAAATTAGAAGCATTGAAGAAAAAAGAATTAAATATGCAGCTACATGCTTCAACTCTAACCGAGTATCTCAAGGTTCAGCGGATTCCACGAGGCATGCGGAGCACACTAATGCCTATACTCCTGAAAAATGATATACAGTACCGAGAGAAATGGTTTGCAGTCAGCAACCGATACTCACTAGATTTGATGCTCCTGACAGTTCAAAATTTACATCTAGCCATTCAAACTACAAGTAAGGAGATTGAAGAGTGTGAGAAAGAGCTAAAGGATACCAAAAGTGAACTATATGGAGAGATGTCTAAACAAATTACAGAGAACTTAACAAAACTTAGAGAACAAATCATGGTGGTCAAACTCAGAAAATTTGAATGCGACACAAGGGACTATGCCCAAAATAAAGTGTACACATGGTCTAACGAAAGAGCTACTCAGCGAAGATCACGATATTCAAATAGAAGCACAAATGAAGCCTCCTCCTCTGAGACAGACTTGAGTGATCACAAACAGATGACTTTGCTCTCAACAAAAAAGAAACAGAACCAACAACCTTTTTTAAAGGAATCAACGGATCCCGAGACAACCAGTGGCGATCAATCAGACAGCGTGAATATAACCAAGGCCAAGTCAAAACGTACAACCAAAAGAAAGATTTAAAAGACCTTATTGTTAACATTTCATCGAAAGGAATAACAGAAATTCAACGTACAGTTATAAATAAAGGTCTTAATTTTGTGCCTAGTCAGAAGATTTCCCTGTTTAATTTTGAAACGGAATTTTTATAAGTTCTGTCGTAAGATAAGGCTTAGGATGTGTTTTGGTAATAAACCTTTTGTTAAAGGAGGTAATGCTAAAGTGTTTAAAAAGAGTAATTTTGACCCAGAGATATCTAGTGAAATGCTAGAGACATTCCAGCAACTGGTAAAAAATGAGGTTAGGAAGAAATGGCCAACTGTTGATAAATTACACTTTAATAACATGTCAAATAAGAAAGGGAGGCCCTTAAAATGTTACAACAAGATGATACATTAATTATAAAAAAAGCTGATAAGGGCGGTGCGACCGTCATAATGGACAGGGATTTGTATCTGAATGAGGCTGCGAGACAGTTGAACGACCCAATAGTCTATCAAAGAGTGGAACATGACCCTACCAATCAGGTTAAACAGCTGATAGATCAGATTATATGCGAGGCTGAAATTCAAGGGATAATTGATAACAGGACTAGTAGGACTCTAAGGGTTGATCACCCTAGAACACCCATTTTGTATTTGGTCCCCAAAATACATAAATCGCTGTCCCAGCCCCCGGGACGCCCTATAGTCTCGGGGATCGGGTCAGTGTTTCAACCTATAGCCACGTATATTGATAGTTTCCTACAAGAGTCTGTTAAGAAACTGCCAAGATGCCTCAGGGATACTACTCATTTTCTTGAAGAAATTGAAAAAGTGGAGGTTAATGATGTCACCTTCCTTTGTACATTTGATGTCAAGAGCCTGTACACCAACATCTCGTATGATGAGGGTGTGCAGGCCATTAGACAAAGATTGGGAGAAAATGCCAATCTTTCTAATCAATTTATAGGGTTCCTGCTAGAGCTACTAGATGTTGTTCTAACTAGGAACTATTTCCAGTTTGGGCAAGAGTTCTTTTGGCAGAAGCAAGGGACCTCCATGGGCTCTCCAGTTGCGCCTAGTCTTGCGAACATCTTCATGGAGATGTTTGAGACGCAGCACGTCGTCCACAGTGAATGGAGCCAATACATTAAGCTATGGCTGAGATATGTGGACGACGTGTTTGTCCTATGGAGTGGAAGTGAACAGGATTTGGACTCCTTCCTAGTATCTATCAATTCATGTCATCCACTGATAGAATTCTCTATGACGAAGGATCGCAATACAGTAAATTATCTAGATGTGACAGTCACGTTAACTAATGGTAGCCTTGAGACAACATTATATGTCAAAGAGACAGAACGCAACAACTTATTACATAGAGAGAGCCAACATGCCCCAAGCGTGCTAGATGCCATCCCTAGAGGCCAGTTTGCCAGACTTAGACGTATATGTTCCACAGATACAGAATATCATAGAAACAAAGAAAGTCTAACAGCTAAATTTGTGGAAAGGGGATACCCAAGGAAGAAGGTGTCTGAGATAGGAAATCAAGTAGGCCGGCTAACCCGTAAAGAAGTTAGGACTACTAAAAAAAATAGATAAAGATGATCAACTCAATTTCATGTCTGTATACGATTGCCATGCTAGATTAATAAAGAAAACTATCTGCAAATACTGGCATATTGTGCAAGCTGACCCAAAATTTGGACACCTTTTTCGTGAGAATCCCCGATTCATATATCAAAGAGGAAAAACTATAGGTAACCATATAGTACTCTCTGATCTAAGAAAGAAGAGTTCCAAGCAAGGATTCCTGGCCACACAGAGAAAGGGTACCTTTCCCTGTCTGTCATGCCAGAACTGCCATGGCATTATCAAAGGTGACACGATTGCTCATCCTTCCCAGGGTTTTCCCATAGAAATTCGAGGTTTCTTTACCCGTCTGTCTACAGGTGTTACCTATCTATTAAAATGCCCATGTGAGAAAGGATATGTGGGACAGACGTCGAGGTCTGCCAAGGTAAGAATCAACGAACATAAATCTCAGATTCGACTATATAAAACACAAAAAGAAAAAATGGGTCCCCAAGAGAATGATGAGAAACACATAAAGAAAAAAGAAAAGAAATTTGGTGAGTCTACGGTTGCTAGGCATTTTTTCGAAAATGGACACCATGTCTCTGAATTGAGATGGTGCATTCTGGAGCAGGTTGAGGGCCAAGATGCTGTGCAAATAAAATCCTGGCTATTACAGAGAGAAGTATTCTGGATACATAAGTAAGACGCCCTATCACCGAAGGGCTTAAACGAAGAATGTGATTGGAGCGTATTTTTATAGAATATATATAAGCGGTATATTTGTCCGATAGTGATTTTAGTGACTTTAGTAGCGTAAATTAGATATTATAGAGTAGGTATTGTGTCGCTGTATAGCAGACTACACTTAGAAATTATAGGATAAAATAGGTTACAGTGATGAGCATTGAAATTACTTAGAGCCTTGTAAATAATCGTTATATTGTACTTGTTAGTTTAATACATTGTCGTTAGTGTGTTTCAGTAAAGCATAAAGCTACGTCAGTAGAGCACTTCCGTATGCTTGAGAAAGGGGGCGTGTCCTTCCCCCGAAACGTCGTGCTGGACGGACGGACTGCTCCGGCTGCTGCTACTTCCACAGCGCTGCCTAAGATTGTGCGACTGGAAAGCAGGTTCTATGCCGAAAACAGAGACATTGGTATCGGCCGCTGACTGACTGCCCGACGTACTGCCGGTAACTATATTCCATGTTATATGTGAAAGCCATTCCTGCTACTCCCTGTGCTCCTGACGTGGAGGAGATGAGTTGCCACTTACACCTGGTCAGGTGAAGGCTGAATAGCGTACATCTATTGAGAGCGGGAGCCTATTGGCTATATGCCGGCTGCTGGGAATCCGGCAATATTAATGACTGTTTGCTGCTGGTGTCGGAGGAAGTCTTTTGGACACTTACCTGCTTTGTGGTCGTCTGGCGCGCAGTGTAAAGAAAAAGGAGTTACTCCTCAGAATTATGATGAAAGTATGAGAATGTTGATACTATCTCCTTGAATACAGTGTGGATCAAACCCTTGTGATTGGAAAGGGATACAATTTTATTGAATGGTGTTTAATAAAATAAACCGGTTTTAAAGCAGATACAAGTAACGGCTATTTTTCTCTACCTACTCCATCTTCATATTGGTGCTATGAAGACCATTTAGCGTACCTGTACACCTGTTTGTACTTATGCTTCTTCTGTAATGTACCTGATTAATAATTTCTCTTTTATTAGAATTCCATATTTGCGACTATGGCAAGATGTTATTTTGCTTTATTGTTATGTTATGCTAGGCTATATCAGCCTATTCCCTTCTTTGTCTGTATATCCCTTATATTGCAAAATCAATCAAAACAATTTTTGGTTCAGAAAATAGATACTTCAAAGATCATACAGTATATGAAAAGGATCAAGTAATGGAACTCACCACTTCTGAAAATTTCAAGATGGAGATAAGGTGTGGTCCTCCAAAATGTTCCAAACAGGGGTTTCTCACTGGTGTGTCCAAAAAGATCACGAATGATGTCTACAATTGGATACAATATTTCTTTTTCTTCCCCTAAAAGAGACCTTAAGGTAAACTATCACTAAGTGGAGCAAGGACCCCGAAAAGGGAGACCCCACACAAATTACCCTTGCCTCACCCTGCTTCTCATCCTGTGAACAAATAATAACCCATAAACGTTTCATCCATAAGTATTATGGACTCGTCAGTGGGAATGCAGAAAACAAAAACACCAAAGTGAAACCCATAAAAGTGAGCAAACAAAACCTATGTATGACAAGAAAAAGTGAGATCCCTTAAATTAAATGACATTGGCCTTAAATTCACGTGGGAGGCAGACAGCTACTGTCTACCTTTTTTGGGTGTCCTTATTAGTAAAACCTACAATGGGCACATAGGAACAAAAATCTATAGGCAATTGACAGCATCTAATTCCCTTTTACAATGGATTAGCTGCCATCCTAGGCCTTTATAAAAGGGGATTCCACAGGGGCAATAGCTCCGCCTCCACTGCAATTGTTTGGATATAAGTACCTTCAAGCAACACAAAGGTGATCTTAGGGATTGATTCCTTTGTAGGGGTTACCCAAAACAGGTACCAAAGACTCCTACCAACTAGTTCTACAGATGGATCGTGTTTCCCTATTGACACTCAAAGTGGCTATGGGTGATTCATTTCATATCCTCAAAAAATTTGAATAAAAGCGTTGAAAAAAGTGACATCTATCCCAAAATAGTACCAATAAACAGTGCATATTAGCCTGCAAAAAATGCACCCTCACTCAGGTCCAAAGGTGGAAGGACAAAAAAGTTTGTCAATGTGGTGCAAATTTCATAAATAGAAAATGTTTTGAATTTTTTTTGGTACTAAAACATAACAAAAACCCTACATGTTTGTATTGCCGGAATCATATCAATCTGCTGAATAAAGATAACACATCATTTATTTTGAAGAGTGAATGCTGTTAAATCAAAACCCTCGCAAACATGGCACAGCTAATTGTTTTTTTTTACATTTCACCCCACTAAGAATTTTTTTTCCGTTTACCAGTATATTTTATGGTACAGTGAATGACACCATTAGAAACTACATTTTTTCCTGCAAAATAAAAGCCTTCATATATATCTCAAATGTTGAAAAATAAAAGGGCTATGGCTCTTGAAAGGCAAGGAGGAAAAAGTAACATGACAAAAAAAATAGGGAAGGGGTTAAAGTGTCTTATAAAAACTAGGTTGTTTCTTGGTCCTTGGCACCCATACGTCTATGTTTACACATTGAAAATTTGTTGCAGGAATTTCCATACACCTGAATTGTTCCTACTGGATTTAGTTCAAAAACTGCATCTAAAACAGTGGTATTTGTCCAAAAAATGCTGTGTATGAAACCACCATAAAACAAAACAACCCATCCCGATGTCCATCAGTGATCCAGCCATGAATGTACCTAATGAATTTACCTAACTGGTCCAACATGTTTACATTCATGGGTGTTATTGCAGCCATAGCAGTTGTTATAGAGGTCACAGGCTGAGAGGGCCCACTCAGGTACAGAAACAATTTACTTTTTTTTATAGGAAATCTATCTAGCACTATTATGTGAGTTCTGAAATATATGGCACTATTATTTATTTAATCATTTAATTATAAAAAATGTTGCTGATTTTTAAGCTCCCTGTTATTAGATGGAAAGGCCATCTCATTTTGCCCCATAAATTGTAGTTATGGCTCTGATTACATTCATCTTGCCTATAAGGGTACATGTACACGGCATAGATAAAATACCGGTCGGATTCTGATTTAGAATCCGATCAGTATTTTATTGTTTTGTGGCCCATTTTTGGCCGCGGTTTTCGGATTCTATCACCCCCATAAGGCTATGTTCACACGGCGTATTTCGGGAGGTATTTGCGGACGTATTTACGTCCGCAAATACCTCCCGAAATACGTTTCAAATAATGAACAATTAGATTAGCATTGATTCCAATGTAAAATACGCCTCGTCATTCACACGAGGCGTATTTTCGCGACGTAATACGTATTTGCGGGCGTAAATACGTCCCTAAATACGATCGTAATACTTATTGAGGCGTATTTTGCAACGTAAATCCCCATAGTAAAGAATGGGGAATGTATTTACGATGCAAAATACGTGCCACACTTTGTGACACGTATTTGAAACGTATTTCGGGACGTATTTGCGGACGAAAATACGCCCCGAAATAAGCCGTGTGAACATAGCCTAAATATTGTAACAATACATTTTCCACCATAAATCCTACAAGAATGTACATGTTCCAAGTTTTTTTTTTAAAACAACTGATTTGAAATCTGATTTGAAGTCAGAAAGTTTTCTATAGGAAAGGTTTACAGTCAGTTTTTAGAGTTTTAAAGTCCAAAAACTGACTGATAATCCAACCATAAAAGTATGCCATGTAGATGAGCCTTAAGAGCTTTAAGAAGTCAAGCTTATAAACTTTCAGCCCTTGTGACCTTGGAAATTTGTTATTTGAGAATTTACTGTTAATAAAAAATATTTGATGCACAGACTTCATTACTTGTTAACATGTGCATTGAGCGGAATGCTGCACTGTGGCCACAGACATACCTCTCTCAGGTTTAGAATATTGCAAAGTAGTAAACCTTCAGAAGGAAGCAAAATATATCTCTAGTGCCACCTAAAGATAGCTACCATGCTGATAAGATCTATAAATTCTATTTGGTCAGATGCAATTTTTGGGGTGAAATGAATCCCCCAGGGATTGTTGTTAACAATGGAATGGTGGTTAATTCTAGTGCCTGCTCCCTCATACCACACCAGATAAAGAAATGATCATCAATATATCTCATACCACACCAGATAAAGAAATGATCATCAATATATGATGATTTTTGGATTGAATTTATTGTTTTTGTAGATGTGTAGTACCTCAAATCTACCCATAAAAAGGATATCATACGATGGGGCCACATGTTTCCCCACCGCTGTACCTTTGATTATAGGTGGACTAATTGTAAGTGAAATAGTTGTTATTCAAAATAAAAGATAGCCCTTTAATTAAATAGTATGTTTTATCTTTAGTGAGTATGGGGTCATTGGTTATATAAACTTCTGAATATTTTAAACCTCGGATGTGACTGATATTACTGTAAAAGGAATTCACATCCATTGTTGTTATTTGGAAACTGACATTATATTTAGCAGAAAGCAGGGTGTCAATGAGGGTGTTTGAGTCACTAAAGTAACTAGGTTGTTGCTTGACATAATCTTGTGAATGTATATTGATGAAGTGACTTGTGGCACTTCCAATCCCAGAAATGATTGGGTGACCAAGGTTTTTTGCAACTTTGTACATTTTTGGGATGTGGTAAAAAAAAAAAGACTTGTTGGGCATAGATGTAGTAATTAATCTTTTTTTCTTTCTTTGTGATGACTCCCTTTGTCTGTGCTTCCTGTATTAGGTTAATCAATTTAGAGTGTGACTCAGAGGAGGTTATCTAAGATGAGTTGGTAAAATTCTTCGTCTGATAGTATATTTAGAGTCTCTTGGTGGTAAAAATCATAATTCATCATCTCTTTTCCAACTTCCACTTTGTCAACGGAGCAGATGACAATATTTTCATTTTTTGTAGTGATTTTAGTGCGGCAGATTATTTTCTAGTTAGGTTCTTTTCGGTATATTTTGGGGATTTTTCTCAGATCATCAGCCACTAAGTCTGAGAAGGTTTGGAGATGATGGCCTTTTGAGTTAGTGGGATAAAATTTAGGTTTGGTAGGAAAACTGAGACATTTCAGTTAGTGTGGTGCGGTGTCAGGAGGCTTGTGGGGAAAATTAGGATTTTTATTTTGGTTTATCTCAAGAATGCTATAATGTGTAGTCATGGACAGTTTTCGGATCTATGAATACAGATTAATAAAAAAGAAAGGATCTGAAAGGATCTGAATTTTGTGTAGTGCAAACACCACAAATGCGTATAAGGCCCATCAATAATATATACTTTCCCCCCAACTGAAAAAGAAAAATAAAAGACAAGGATGTCGAGCCAGACTCCACCATAAACTCCAACATCAAAAAAGGAAAACCAACCATGTTGTAACATCAGCTCCCTCCACATCCATCTTTAATATTTCCAGCTATGCCCTTCCTTTGGAAGAAATCACGTTGTTAAACAAAGGTCTTTTTACCCTACACAAAATTTATTGTGTCCAGCTGCAATGAAACCTACCATCTGAGCAGTAACATTGTAGCTTAAAGCAAATTTAAACAGCAACATTTTAATGACGTCGACGTGATCAATGAAAGAATAACCAATCTACAGTGGCACACTAGTGGCCCCTAGTGACTAAGATATCTCCCATATCTTTAAGCTTTCTATTTATTTTAACGTCTTTTTATTTTATGATATATACTGCAGTTTACTATATCTTGTGAACAAATGATTATTTATACTACTCTTTTATAAGTTTTATCAATATTAAAGGGGATGTATTGCTTCCTTAGTTCGGCTGATTCACACTGCTCTCAGCTTCTCAACTCTGGAAATGCAGGTGCGTTTCTTCCCCTCCCAGCTAGGTGACATCATACCCCCCTTCACTGTGCATGCTGGCTCCCAAAACTCCCCCCCCCTCTCCTCTCTGAGTCCACATGTCACTGTGTCTTTCCCTATTGTAAGACTCCACATGCCTTCGGCCGCCTTCTTGGACCGTCCTGGGGGTTACTTTAACTCCGGGATCGCCGCTTCTGTAGGCGGAATGGCACACTGACACAGGCTTCTTTCTGGAGTCAGCCTGTTTTATTCATGCACAGGAAAACATATTATACAACCACAGGCACCAAACAAAAACCCTAGGCCGTCTAGCCACTAACTCACATATAAATACAGACCCTGCCTATCAGTGGTCTGGACCTACCATCCAGACCCACAAAACACGGTATCCTCACCGTACATGTTTAGGCTTCCCTTAAGCCTCCAGGGGCTAGAGCCTCTCTCCAGCTCCACTCTCAGGTATCAGACCACGCCCCCGATTACCTGGAGAGCCAGGCTTTTTATAGCCATGCCGGGACTGGCCCAAAACCCGACATGGAATATGGAGATCTGGGACGCGGGAACAGCCACCCACCCATCTGCAGCTGTTTCGGGGAAGCCAACCCATAATGGCTGGACATTAGCCATGCTACTTACAGCGGTCAGCAACCTAGTATTGCTGACAGATAACAAGTGGCTCCCCCACCAAGAGCCAGCTATTGGTGGCACGTCTCTACCGGGACAACACCTCGTGGCAGAGACAGACAACTACTCTTTGCCACTCTGTCACATATCCCGCCCCCCTGATAAAGGCCGTAGGACTTTGTCACCTTGTACCTTCCTCCAGGGTCAAAGCTCCTACTTTGGGGCAGCATCTTCCCTACATCCTCGGGGGCAGGGACAACACTTTCCATGCACAGCTCAGCTGTGGGCTCACACCATGCACTCCTCCCACACTGAACAACTGACAGGTCATAGCCACTTACAACCAGTGGCGTAACACATGCACACTCTGCAACAATGTCACCACCTTCAGCTCGTATGCCAACAATCACAGGGCTATTCCTGACAACCTCTGTAGACACCTTTGTCCCCCATTATGTCCTTACCTGGCACGTCACCAGTGACAGAGGACACATTCTCTGTGCACACGCCTCACTAGCGCGTTCTAGCAGCAGGACACTCTGCATTAATGGGTGGAGATGTTTCTTTCACATCTCCTATAACCATCTCTAAGGGGGAGAATTCTCGTTTCTATCTGGGTCACTCCTGTATCTTGCTCACCTTTAAGGGAAGCCAGACTAATCTCTTTCTGGGTCTCCAACTCAACCAAATTGGCTGTGTTCACATTAGGTAATTCAGTCACCTTCTCACCACCAGTAGGGGCAGCAGACATCTGGTCGGACAAAGCACCCACATATAAGTCATCCCACAGTACAGGACATAACTCATCTTGACTATTTTCCTCTATACCTTGCAGGAAAGATTTATCCTTTGCCTCCGACCCTGGCTCCTCTTTACCATCTGGGGATTTAAACATGCCCCCCTCCCCTTCACTAGGGTTTGAGCATACACCCACCTCAGTAGTGTCTAGCAGCTCACTCTCTCTGTCACTGCAGTATTTGTGACCACTGCAGTAAGAGCTACTGGAAATATAGCAGACACTGGAAAATGTTCTCACAGGGGGACTACAAGTCACAGCATGACTTTTCTCTTCCCCCTCTATAGTGTCACACTCTGGATCTCCATCACAGATACACTGATCAGGACTGCACACAGAATCTGCCTTGGCACACATTTTTTTCCCAAACACATTATCACTCTCATTTGAACAATCATCATCATCAGTACTCTGTAGCACTGACACAGTACAGCATTCACTCCCACACTGCAACTGAGACTCTTCACAGAGGGTTTTTTCCCCTTGGTAACTAACCAGCACATTCACACTCATAGCCTCCTCATGCTTGGTAGTAGAGCCCTCATGCACCGCAGCAGAGCAATCACCTTCCGGAGTGGCCGTTTCTCTTTCAGGCAACACACTTGTAGAGTTCCCATTAAAGCAGGCAAACATCTCTATGGGACCAACAGGAGCAGAACATAACTGCTGGCTATCCCTCACAGGACACACCCTCATTAACCTGGTCTCCTCACACATTGTAGGAGAGGAATCATTCCCAGGATTCTCCAGTTCACTTGCAGGCTGCACACTGAAACATGAAGTCTCCTCTCTGGGAACAACAGCAGTCGCACAGAACTGGAGGCTATCATTCCCTGGGCCCGCATTACCTGCGACTTGCAGGCTCCTACCAGGTACACATTGTTTGCTGGGGTTACTGGTAGACACCTTTATGAACTGGTCCCCAGACACATGACACCCCACTGTAGCACACTCATATTCCCCGGTTCCCACAACAGGAGATGCAGAGGACAACTTGTTGCTAGGGGCAACCACATCAGCTCCGCAGGGAACTGTATTGACAGCACAACTCTCAGGATTGCTATCAATCCCCAGACATACCGCACCTGCACACATTGGGCTATTACCAGCCATAACCTCTAGGGACAGACCTGCAACTTGCACGTTATCATCCCGTACACACAGTGTGCTGGGGTCACGGGTACACACGTTTACTGACTGGATCCCAGACACCTCACACACAGCTGCCTGGCACTCATACTCATGAGTTTTTCCAGTAAGAGATGCAGAGGGAACCTTGTTGCTATAGGCAACCGCAGTAGATCCACCTGACACTGCAGTGGTAACACATTTCTCCACGTGGACATCCACCACAAAACACACATCCTCTGCACTACTCTTAGCACTCATAACCCCAACCTCTAGGGGCGCACTTGGGCCTCTCTGCCTTAATGCAGTAACTGCACCACCTCTAGCTGCTTGTTCACACAGGGGCGCAGTAACTGGTGCTAACTTTGCAACCCAGTTTACCTCCCCCTGCTCAGGCTGTGACACATAGCTATTAATTACAGATACATTTTCCTCATTGTTAGCCCTTTCAATAAGCATATTATGTATACTGCAAGAGGTAAGAGAGTCATCATTCCCCCCAGGTAATGCAGCATGGGAGACACTAAGTCCACAGTCCAGAGTCCTGCTGCTCTCAGCACTCTTTTCCTGCACAGGCATCATGTCTGGGCCTCTGCTTGATCCACCCTGGTTCTCACAGAACACACGCCTGACAGTCCCAACACAGGTGTCCCCCGCAATACACCCCACTGGAGCAGTCTTACCAGGTCCATGACGAGTCTCCACACTGGGAATGGTGTCTGGGTTCGCTCTGGAACTCTCCTGCTGACTGTTCTCATCAGCCATGGGTGGTGCTTCATCCACCTGAAACAACAGCGCTTGCAGCTGCGACCTCTCTGGCCTCCTCCTGAGGGGGCAGTCAGGAGCACAACTCTCCACTCTGTGGCACCTCCAGCACGGCTCCCTCTGCTGGATGGTGGTAACCGGCTCCTGCTGATGAAATTGGTTGCCCACGGCAACGGCAGGACACAGGTCCCTCTGCAACTTGGCTGCTCTAGATGTGGACTCCTCCTTCGATGGACGACACAGCCTCCTGGTCTCAGGACATCCGCTCAAGCGGTCAGGTTGGTTGCCTGAAGCAACGGCTTTCTCCACGTCTTGCTTTGCCTCCTCCTGCACACAAACAGTCCTCATTAACCCCAGACATGCCAAAATCTCCATCTTCAGTTTGGGGAAGTCTCTTGCATCTTGCAGGGACAAATTACAGTACACCCTCTGGGGTCTGCCTGTTAGATAGGGCGCCAGAACATCTGCCCATTGCTCAGGTGGTAGCCTCTCGCTTAATGCCACCCGCTCAAACGCTGCAAGGAAGACCTCCACATTTTCCTCTGCGGTCATCTTCCACATTGTCCTCTGTACAGCACATCGGGCTCTCACATCATCTTGTGCAGTCTCCCTTGGTGACACAGCCTCTCTCTCGGTCTTCAGCTGTGCCTGGAGCCTTTTATTTTCCTCCCGCATGGTGGCAGTCAGCTGCTCAGACTCCTTCATGGACTGCTTCAGCTGGGCAAGGAGTTCCTCCATGGCCAAACAAAAAAAAAATGTCACCAACAGCAACAGTCTTTCTTTATGCAGCACCAATTATAGGCTTCTGGCCCTTTAAATCTCGCTGTGGCAAGACTTCACCTGCACCACTTCAGGTACAACTTCGTGCCAAAACTGCGCCAACTCAATTGACCCATTACGGCCCGCATCCTCCACCAATTGTAAGACTCCACATGCCTTTGGCCGCCTTCTTGGACCGTCCTGGGGGTTACTTTAACTCCGGGATCGCCGCTTCTGTAGGCGGAATGGCACACTGACACAGGCTTCTTTCTGGCGTCAGCCTGTTTTATTCATGCACAGGAAAACATATTATACAACCACAGGCACCAAACAAAAACCCTAGGCTGTCTAGCCACTAACTCACATATAAATACAGACCCTGCCTATCAGTGGTCTGGACCTACCATCCAGACCCACAAAACACGGTATCCTCACCGTACATGTTTAGGCTTCCCTTAAGCCTCCGGGGGCTAGAGCCTCTCTCCAGCTCCACTCTCAGGTATCAGACCACGCCCCCCGATTACCTGGAGAGCCAGGCTTTTTATAGCCATGCCGGGACTGGCCCAAAACCCGACATGGAATCTGGAGATCTGGGACGCGGGAACAGCCACCCACCCATCTGCAGCTGTTCCGGGGAAGCCAACCCATAATGGCTGGACATTAGCCATGCTACATACAGCTGTCAGCAACCTTTTTTTGCTGACAGATAACATTTGGGCCCCCCCACCAAGCGCCTGCTTTTGGTGGCACGTCTCTACCGGGACAACTCCACCTCGTGGCAGAGACAGGCAACTACTCTTTGCCACTCTGTCACACTATGCAGTCTTATTTTGTAAGACATACCACAGGCTGCATTCAATCTAGACTGAGCAACTGAACTCTTCTCCTCTCACAGCTGAAGATGCTCTATGAACGGCACAGATCTCGCTTCTATGCAGGAGAGTTAGGCCCGGGACAAAATGTTATGTTTTCTCATTGTAGAATCTGTTGCAGTCTGTTTCTGCTGGGTGTGGAGAGAGAAAATGCTACGGCCCCTAACTCTGAGTCAGGCAGGGATCGACACAAATTGTGCTATTTCCTGATTGTGTAAGCCCTTCAGTGTAATTCTGTTTCTTATGCCTGTGTAAAGTGAAAATGTGACGGTCCCTTACTCTGAGTGAGAGACACAGCTCCGTGAATTCGACCGGGGGCTGTACAGAATGTAAATGAGCTCTCAGCTAGTGAAATACAAGGAGGAGGGATCCGGACGGATTCGACCAGGACTGGATATCAGTGTAAACAAAAACACAAGATAAGGAATACTGTGAATACAAGACAGCTTTGCTAATGACATCCAATTGCAAAGTTGATTGTTTTCACTGTCCCCTTATTCTGAAGACCATTTAATGAAATGATAAAACCCCTTTAAGGATGTTCACTTTATACCGTTTACTTTTAGTAAGTATTTAACCACCATTTTTATGCCTAAACTGTTATGGACCCTGATAAAGTGCAAATAGTATGAAACACAAAGTTCAATGAACAATATTTTATCAATACAGGGTAGTAGCATTGTAATTCTCCATCACCTTTGCAGTGGATTACACTGCATCCAATCCAGAGAACCTGGTTAGTTCGCATTTCCTATATCCTTTATCTAGCAGAAAGTACCTGAAGCAGCGTACTCCTACCAGGACAGCCGGAAAAGCCCTAGTTCCCTTCCAATTACATCAAGCTCTTCCAGGACACACAGGTGACTGTAACTCTACACACTTTAATTTTATTACCAATTGTATTTCACTAGGGAGCACTTTCTTGTTGCATTTTCTTGTTCTATATACGTATCCTGTTGTTGAACCCAACTCATCAGACATGGATAGCTTAGCCCGATATACTTTTTCTTTCCACATGTTAAGTGCACTGACATTACTGTTTTGTTTTGTGGTTTTTATAAGGAGATGAGAGATTCCACAGACTCGTATGTATCAATCCTTCAACGTTTTCTTCATTAAACTTAGGTTCAACTAAAAACATGCTAAGTCCATGCCAGACATCTTTTTGTACCTCAACTGTTTTGCTAGCTTCTTACTGGATTTCCCAAAACTTCCCACTTTCACTTCCAAAACCAACTTAACTATTTACTGTAGACCATGCACAAACAGAGTGCCTCTGTTTGAGAAAACCACTTTAATTCAGAAGTGAGTACCTAATGATAGACTACTCAGGAGGACAAGTATGAATATAATAATGGAAGATAAATTTTGAAATGCGCAGATTGTAATATTGTACTGTCTTTAAAAGACAACGTGAATGAGTAAAACCCATGTATCATGACATTTCTATATTTCTATATAGGTGTTTGCCCAATAAAATCTTAACACATTACAATCACCAGGTTAATAAGTTGTTTAAAACAATGAAACTCCATTAAAACCAATAACTTATAAAGGTAAGAACTTATTGTTGACATAATAATGACCAACAATTTTACAAATAACACGGACATAATTTTTCCAGGTCAAAGTATTCATGTCCTTCTGCAGGTTCCAGGTCTTGTCCTTGTCTGGAGTCATCATCTGTACAGGGTACATTTTTAAGCCTGCCTAATGAGATTCCCTCCCGTACTACGTTCGGGGACACGCGCCCAGAAATTGGGATTTCTTCAGTATTACACTGCATTTCAGTTTCTTCAGGTGCTGAAATGTAAAACAAACAAATCAAGTTACTAAATATAATTACTTGTTAATAATATGCATGAGAATCTACAGAGGATGTAAACATTAAAAATTCATGTCTTTGTCTGCTTTTTCAGCCACCACAGTGTGCATCAATGTATCTGTTTTATAAGTGTTTTGATGTGTGGACTAATTTTGTCTTTTTCTAGGCTTTAACAACAGGGATAGCTGTGGCCCCTTTAAATAGCTGATGGCAATCTGAAAGGGATTATTCAAGACATTATTTTATTTTTTCAACAGCGCACTGCTGCCTTTTAGAAATAAAAAAAATTATACTTGCCTCTTGTCTCACCTGGGATCCTGGGCTGCAGGATTGATGTCCCATTCAGCAGAAGACCAGAAAAAAAAAACAGAAGACTGGCGGAGGGTGAGAATGGTGCAGTGTTAAATCCCAGGTAAGAGGAGAAGTGAGAATATGTTATTTTATTTTTAAAAGACAGCAGCATGCTATTTCAAAAATAAGTGTCAAAGACATTAAGAAGAAGCCATTAATTTTAAAGTTTCATATAATATTAGCTATCTGCACTAATTTACCATATTAAGAACAGGAACAAATACTTATAAAGCTGAAGAACCCAGCTTACATGTGAACACTAATCTGGAAGTCATAAATGAGAAGCTTGTGTCTTTAACCCCTTGAGCTGAACACCTGAAAAGTACTTAAAGGGAACCTGTCACATAGGTTATGCCCCCTTTGCTGAGAACAGGACAAGCTAGGGACAGACCTGCTGTTCCCAGTGCTGTGCCCCTTATTCTGTAAGATGCTGTAGTTTTAGAGCATTTAATGCTCAAATCTTATTCATGAGCAGGTGTTAGTCCCACCCACCAAAGGCTAGCCCCACCCACTGACAGTTATTCACATGTTTCTACCTATTCAAAGTAACAGGTTTAACAGTTGAAGTGAGAGGGGCTAGCCTCAGGTGGGCGGGGTTTGAAAAAAACTGACTCTTCGAATGACTCTTCTGGCTGAAAACTGCAGATTTGAGCATTAAACACACGAAAACTCCAGCATTTTACAGAATAAGGGGCACAGTGCTGGGAACAGCAGGTCTGTCACTAGCTTGTTCTGCCCTCAGCCAGGGGGGGCATAAACTATGTGACAGGTTCTCTTTAATGACCAGCACTTTTTTTAGTTTTAGCCTCCTTGCGTATCAACAGTGGAAACTTTTTTATTTTGTCAATGACGCAGTTGTATGAGGCCTTGTTTTTTTGTTATTCAAACATGTTTTATTGAGAAATAGATAATAAAATTTTTTAAATAATCTCAAATGAAACGGTCATAAGAAAAAACAGTGAACATAAGAGCAGATCATAAAAACAGGTTGACATTGTATATAGACAAATATCTTCGTTTCTAATGGCTAAGGCAAATGGAGATAGCTCCCTGTGGTACAAACAAGGGACTCCAGCCACCCAGGTCATGTGGAGCCCAATAGGGATAAGGAAAAGAATCATCCAACTTGAGCAAGTTAAACGGCTCAAGCACAACGAGGGCAGCGGAGCAAAATAGCCAACCTTTTAAGACTGCATAAAAACACTTAGACAAAAAAATAAGAAAAGGAAAATTGGAACAGATCCATTAGGGACCAACAAAATAAAGGGAAAACTGACCAAAAACTAGATCAACGGCTCTTCGGTGGCACCTCTCCTCCCCGGGACAGACCAATGGCCTAGTGGCTAACTCAACTTCCCATCTCCAACCCAGTCCAGTGAATCTCCATCACACCAGGAGGAGTCTCATCCGGAGCAGGCGAGATAACGGTCGGATCCACAAAAGGAGATCCAATCCCCCCAAGTGTGTAAATATTTGTTATAACATAACGGTGTGTCCGTTCTGAATTCCTCTTGTCGCTGCAATACGTACACCTCCGTAAACCAGTCTGTCAACAATGGAAGTGCTGTGGAAAGCCAAAGCTTGGGGATGACCATTTTGGCCACTAGAAGCATGAATGTGATGAGGTGTGATTTGAGGAGGGCAGTAGGCAGCGGAATATCAAAGAGGAGGACCGAAGCAGGAGTATTTTGGACCCGAATACCTGTTACTTCGTAAATTATATCGATAACTTCCTTCCAAAACGGTTGCATAACAGAGCAACCCCACCAGATATGAGACATGGTGCCTCTCTCTTTCCCGCAGCACCAGCAAACACTCGGCCAGGAAGGAAATAGAGTATTCAACAGTGCAGGAACCCGGTACCACCTAGTGACAATTTTATAATTGAGTTCATGGGCCCTGGTCGACACTGAGGATTTATGGACTAATTGGAACGTTTTGAGCCATTCCTCATTGGAAAAGGTCACATGAAGATCCCTCTACCAGCTATTCTGAAAGGGAAGTTTATCACTATTTTGGGAGCTGCGCAGGAGCCTGTAGAGGCCTGAGAGAGCTCTCTTCTCTGAGTATCTGCCAATACACCACAGTTCAAAAGTAACATGGGGCCTATGAACCTTTAGTGCTTGTTTACTTAGTGTAAAAGCTAGTAAGTTTATAATAAGAAAACCTGGCAAAACGGGTTGTGCCTGTGTTATCCACCAATTCCTCATAGGTTTTCAGTGAACTTGGGGCTAAAACCTTGTCCATGACTGAGGATACAGCCGATCCCCCCCAGTAAACGGGCCAAGGGCTTAGAGAGGGACTCCTGAACAGACGGGTTCCCGAGGAGTGGGGTGTACGGGCCCCCTGGGGTGAGAATTGTCATCTTTGAGGCAAACGATCTACATACCAGAAATTAAGTTTGCACTATTAGGGGGTTTGACACGCTAGGCTCGCTGGCAATATAGAGCGTGGCAACCAGGGTAAGGCCGCAACAGGCGCCTTATAAAGCCTATTCTCAAGTTGAACCCACAGCTTAAGGGACTCCCCGTCAAATGCATCCAGAATGCGGAACACTACTGCAGCCAGATGATAGGCCCGGAAATCTGGAAGAGATAAACCACCCTCAACCTTCGGGCGGGATAGTGCCCTCTCTGATATTCGTGGGGCGTCCCCGTGCCCAAACAAATTGAGACACAAGTTTGCTAAGTAGAACGAAAAAGGCCTTTGGAAGTCTGACAGGAATCATCTGAAAAAGATATAAGAGTCTCGGGAAGATATTCATTTTTAATATATGTATGCATCCCAGCCAGGAAAAATCCTTCCTGTCCCACCTCTCAAAGTCCTGCTGAAATTTAGTGAGAAAGGGAGCAAAATTTAAGTCATAGATCATGTCTAAGGAGGAGGGAATCCGAACCCCCAAATACTTAAAGGATGAGACCTCCCAGGAAAGGGGGGAAGGAAGACTTCAAAAATGACAGCAGGGTCTGGGGAATATTCAAACTAAGGACAGAGCTCTTTGTTATATTGATCCTGTGATTACTGTATAAACTATACTCTTCTAGCACTCTAAGTGCCGCTGGTAAGGAAGAAGCCGGATCAGTAAGATATAACAGTAAGTCATCCGCGAAGGCGGAGAACTTAAATTGGAGTCCTTCCACTTGGATGCCCTCAACCTCAGGATCAGTTCACAGAGCTTGCAACAAATGCTCCATGGCCAAAATATAAAGGATAGGGGAAAGGGGACATCCCTGCCTGGTGCCGTTTCCAATTGTCAAGGGAGCGGAGAGGGCCCCATTTATTCGTAGTTGGGCCTGTGGAGAGGTTTAGAGAGCCATAATCTTACCCCTGAATCCCACCCCAAAACCCAGCGACTCCAAAATGCCATTCAGGAAAGGCCAGGCTACCCAATCAAAGGCCTTCTCTGCATCGAGAGACAGGAGAAGACATGGGATGCTCTGTGACCGGACATGATGGATCAAAGAAAATGTCTTAAGAGTATTGTCTCTCGCCTCCCTGGCGGGAACAAAGCCCACTTGATCAGGATGGATGAGCGAGGCGAGCAGGGGGCTAAGCCGGTTGGCTATTCATTTGGCGAAGATCTTAGCATCTGAATTGATCAAGGATATTGGGTGATAGCTTTGACAATGTGACGGGTCCTTACCCTCCTTTGGTATAACAACGATATGTGCTCTCAGAAAAACCCGATCAAAGGGGGTATCGGAGGACGCCGCATTGAAAGCTCTAAGGAGGGGCTGCGACAATTCTGCCTTTAAGGTTTTGTAAAATAGAGCTGTATAACAGTCCAGGCCCGGACTTTTCCCAGAGGGAAGTGATTGTATAGCCGCTCCCAGCTCCTCCTCCGAGAAGGGTTCCTCCAGAGAGGCGAGAGAGTCCTCAGATAATCGAGGGAGGGCAGTTCTAGCCAGATAGGATTGGAGCGAGGAGGGCTGGACAGTAGGAGTTGGGAGGTTATATAAATCAGAGTAATATTGATGGAAAACTTTAAGAATGTCTTCCGTGAGATGGGTCGTTTGACACGCCGAGTTTTTAATCGAAGGGACAAATAAAGCGGCCCTCTTGTCCTTTAGTGCCCTGGCCAACGCCTTCCCTGGTTTGTTGCTCCAGACATAAAAAGAGCTGGAACATAGCTGTCTATATCTCTTATGTCTATGCTCCATCAGCAGAAGGATATCATGATGCGTTTGAGCAATGGCCCTTAAGTCCCTCTCCAACCCCGAGATTTTATACGAGGCTTCGAAAGATGTTAATCTTGACAGAAGGGACTGGAGTCTTGCCGCAGCCTCTCTCTTAAGGCATGATCCGTGTTTAATGAGTATACCTCTGAGAGTGCACTTCAGGGCCTCCCATTGGGTCTGGGGAGGAGTCGGATCCAGCTCATGTGCTTTGACGAACAAGTCCGCTGTGCATTGCAGTTCTGCCAAGCAAAGTGAGTCGGAGAGAAGCGACTCATTCAACCTTCAGGTGAAGGCCGGACGGCTAAAGCGTGGAAAGGCTAGATCGCAGTGGACGGGAGCATGATCCGAGTGGATAGCACTACCAATAAAAGCCGAGACTACATATTGAAGAAGGGAGTGTTGGGGGAAAATGTAATCAATGCGAGAATATGAATTATGCGGGAAGGAATAGAAAGTGTAGTCTCTATAGTGCGGGTGTAGCAACCTCCAAACATCCACAAGTTGCATGCTATGGAGCAGTTTTTTAACTCTGTTGAGCACATGGAACGCTACAGAGGATCGCGCAGCGGAAGAATCCAGCACGGGATTCAGGGTAAGGTTGAAATCTCCACCCAACACTATCTGTCCCTGTGCAAAGTGAAGCAATTTGTCCAGGGTATTAGCCAAAAAATACCATTGCCCTGTGTTGGAAGCATAGATATTGGCCAGCGTATAGATCAGACCTTGTAGTCTCCTGGAGAAAGACTATTCGGGATTTCTGTTTATGGAGATGGAAAAGGATCTGAGATCTTTTTTCGGCGGAGTTAAAGCCCTTGACGTTAAGGGACGTGATACGCATACTTGCCATAAGGTTGTCTAGAAGCACAGGGGACAACAGCAACCCCGAATACCAGAGAGGAAAGCACCACACCAAAAGAGCCGAGGAGCCTAACACAAAAATGTAACAAACACTGAACAACACAGAACATAGGCCTAACGGAAAGAGGCCAAGTACCTAAAAAATGCAGATAACTAACTGCTACGGCCATTCGGACAATCCAAAGAGCCAGGACTAAAAGAGGGATCACCCATGTGAAGAACAGGCGAGCAGCACAATTTAAGGTAAATTATCTTAAAAAAAGGAAGAAGAGAGAATACAGGAGGGGGAAAAAGCTTGCTGTGCCACTAATGTCCGCGGCCCGCCGACCCCCGGAGACCCCCCAAGGGATGGATGTGGGAGGTACAAGGGACCCTGTCCATGGCATCCGCACCCGCCACCATTCAAAAAGAGAATGGAAGATAGGAGCAGGCGGCAGTGGAGTGGGATATAAGATCAGGGCGGACTCCCTGACGGGACAGGCCCCAACAATCTCAGCATCTATGAGACAACAAATCCAGAGAAAAATATTATTAAACAAATCTTGTAGTGAAACCAAGAAACAAAATCAAAAGTGAACCAAAATGCTAAAGTCCATAGTCCTCAGAGAGCAAACTGGCAAAAAGAGAAAAAACTACTCCTGACAGGAACCAGGAAGCTCATTGCCGGCAAGAAAAGACTATTAAGGTGGTTAAGCAAAGTCCCGAAAAAAAAAGGACAGGAGAGCCAAGGGGGATTCACATTCCCCCGACGAGTTGTCAATGGTGTGGTCTTGCCCAGGGAGGTTGGTCGTCCGGGATTCCCTGTCTGCGTCTGGCTCTTTGTGGTTTCGCAGAGATCAAGAATGCGTGAAGCCTCTGGTTCTCCAGAAGTTGAGGCTGCTCCCCATTTGGAGCTGCCGAAGCGGCGAGAGGCCAGTCCAGAAGGGATATGTACGGAAGATCCAGGGATGCAAGAAACATAGGCAAGTCTTCCAATGTCCGAAAAATGAGCATCTTATCGGCATGTCAAACTTGAAGAGAAAAAGGGGAACCCCACCGGTACAGAATTTTCTTGGCTTGAAAAGCAGACAAAAGGGGTTTGAGCGCCGCTCTCATGCGAAGGGTACACCTTGAGAGGTCTGGAAATAACTTCAGGTTGGTACCCTCGAATTCTAATCTGGGTAGGAGACGAGCTTTGCGCATTATCTCTTCTTTGATGGAGAAGTGGTGGACTCTGCAGATGACATTTCAGGGCCGAGAAGGGTCAGTACTCTGTGGCCGCAGAGCTCTGTGAGCTCTATCAAACTCAATAAAAGACCCATCAGGTTTGCCCAGGATATGGTTAAATATCTTCATAAAACAGTGGTGAGTTCTCCCTGTTTGATCGCCTCTGGCAGGCCCCTAAGTCTGATGTTGTTCCGCCTGTTCCGATTCTCCAAATCGTCTAGTTGGGCGGTAAGGTGAAGATGTTGCGAAACTTGATCCAACAAGGCGGTCTTCAAAGAGGATACAAGAGTTGACGTTATTTCCTGGGTCTTCTCAAGCTGGTGGACCCATGCCTGGAGATCCGCCACACTAGACTGGACCGGACTTGGGTCCTGCCTCCACGCCTTCTGCATCTCACGGGCCATTGGGTGCTTGTCTTGTTTGGTCAGCAGAAGGAATAGAAGCGCCTTAAGTTCTGGGTGTGCTTCCAGCTTAAGTAAGGCCACTTCGGGCGGCATCTGGCACGGTGTCAGGGTGTCCAGGGATCCTTGGGTGACGGAAGTTGGTAAATGGCTGGTCTCAGCATACTTTAATGGGCTCGAAGCCGAGGAGGCTGCTCTCTGTGGCTGATCATCCAGGGGCAGCCTCAAGGCCTGCGGTGACCCTGACAGGGTCAGAACGGCAGGGGGGACCCCGCGACTGGGAAAGAACGGAGTGGACTGAGATCCAACACCCCTTCCCTCCGGGACCCCGCCACCGTCCCAAGCTATGTCCAGGTCTCTGTCCCGGTCCAAGGGCCACACAGTATCCTGCACAGAGGGGCTCAAGATCGGAGTGGTGTCATCCATGAAGCCTGACGTGGGGATGTTATCCCCAAATGATCCTGCCATCATTAACGTCTCTGGTTACATTAACGTCTCTGCTTTGCCCTCCACCTCTGAGCTGGTCCAGGCTAGCAGTTTGGAGGCCTGAATGGTGCACCTGAGGAGCCAATCTGGCATCCAGGGGGGAGATTGGTAGACGTCCCCTCGCGTTCAATGATGGATAAGGGAACCCTGGATACTGTGAGGGGCAGTCCACTAGGGCCTCTATAATTCTGTGTGGAAGAAGCCCTCTCTTCCAAGGCAGGGCTGGGGTCATGTGTAAATCCCCCTGGCGTCTCAGCAGCCCAATTGCCTGATGTGCTCTGCGGGGTAAGGTCCGCAGCGTCCGACGGGGACATGCGAGAAGATGGCGTCCCATTGTACACACCGCGGCTCTGGGAGGGGGCTTCCCCCTGTAACAGCAGTGTCGCAGGAGATAACCACGGCCGGGCAGGGCGGTCGGGACTCCGAAGGTGACTGACCTGGCAGCTCGGATGCCCCGTTGACGATCCCCGGCTGGTGCGGTGAGTCCCTGTTCCCGCGCGGCTGTTCACCTTCGCGCCCTCCTCTCAGCGCACCTCTAGAGTCGGGGCGGGCGGTTCTTGGGCGCGCCGGTCTTGAAGTCTCTGGCGGGGCAGAGGCGTCCGGAGTCTGTGTCGGCAGGTCCCGGTTCTGCAGGTTAGTTAGTGCCTGGTTTCAACGATGCAGCTTCTGCAGGCAGCCGAGGCAGTTGACGCGCGCTTGTGGCTCCTCGGCAAGATGGCACCGGCGGCTCCGGCGAATCCTCCTCCCGCATGTTCTGCAAAGGGGCGCAGAAGTTGGCAATGGAGGGCCCTGACGGTTCCGCTGGGGTCCCAGTGGCATTGAGTATCTTCTTGTTCCGTTTCTGACCCATACTTGCTGTCTCAGATAAGACTTTAGAAGGGTCTCCGGAGGAGCTGCAGCAGCACATGTCCTGTCTTCTACATGGCAGACCAAGCCCCCCCATGAGGTCTCATTTTATTTGGGACAAATTGTACTTTTTGAGGGAATAGTTTAAGTTCACTTATAAATTATTGCAGAATTTTTTTTCACTTTATTTTCCAAATTTACTATTCACATTTCACACTTAGATTAATTCTACACATTATTACGGTCATGTGGATACTGTGAGGGGTCAGCACAAAGGCAAGCACATGCACAGGGATTTTAGTCCAAAATAAAGATGCATTTATTTTAAAGTCCACGGTTAACAAACACATTCAGCTTGGCTTCAGCATAAAAAAGATAACTGTATAACAGGAAGTCCTGGCTTCAGCTAGACAAAACGCAAAGTGATATGCTCACCAAATGCTACAGCATAACTTCAGACCTACACAGCCTCACACCTTGGCATTACACATTTCCTGGTTGCAGGTCCAGAAACACGTAGAATACACCTAGAAATAAATGCATTGTTTCCCAATACTTTATTGTCTGTGATGACTCGAACACCTCTGAGTTACAGATCATGGGTATTGAGAGAATTTACAACCCAAAGAGGGGGGGGGGGAGATAATGTAGACTATTTATTACATGACAGAGAGCCATTTTGGATGCTTACATTGGCCCTAATTACTGCAAAGAAACTATGTTTCATTATTGAACTAGGTTTCTCTGTTTGTATTTTTGTATTCTTTTCTTGCCATTCAGTTTATTGTTTTTATCCTCTTTTGTCTCATGGTTTCCATGCTTTTCTCCTTCTATTGAATTACTTGCCTATTGGTAGTTGTATTGATAACCATTTGTTATAAGGACTCTAACGTTAGCGTTCATGGTCATATATATACATCTCAACAGGCATGTATGTATAATTACAAGTTTAATTTGTCTGTTTCCCTTATGTATAATGGCTCAAATGTTGTTAACCTTTTGCTATGCTTTTTTCATGTGTTCATATGCTTCAATCTTAATGCATATACATTTATTCAATTTTTTCATACATGCATATTCATTCATTGAAGTGTTTCTTACTCCTTGATGATGACGTACAGGAAGTGATATGGTTTCTTTGGAACGATTGTTTGCATTCCACTGCTGAACACCACACCTACCGACTGGTTAATAGTAGCAATAGTGTTTGAATTTTGGGGATAAGCATCAACATGTCGCTCCTGGCTCCATCACGGACTACACGTCTTATATCAGGTTAGTCAGACATCAGATGTTAACCATTTGTTTCATAATTAATCTATTAATTGGTTTTATTGGTATCTTTAAAGAGGTTAGCAATTCATTTGACTTTTGCTACGACTAAGGGGGTTGTATTGCCCGAAACATGTCAGCGTTTTTGCCTCTCTGATCATATGCTGTTGCACTGTTTTTGGCTTATTTTTCAATAAAAAACCCTCAGTTTTTACCCATTCTGGTGCCGACCACTTTGAATTTTTCCTGCTACTTTTGACACGCATCTTGGAGCATTGGTCTGGACACAGACAGCTACTGAGGACCACACACTTCACCGCTTCATAGGTGAGCTGGCTCTCCAATTTTCTTTGTTTGTTCTGCTCAAAGTCTGCCCTGATCGCTGGCTTCTTACACAGACAGCCCTGGGACTACTCTAGGTCCCCAGGCCTGACTATATGCAGCCATTCCCCAGGCTCTGTCGGTTCACTGGGAGTCCCGATCACCCGACAGAGCAGAGGAAAGCCTTTTGATTATGCCATGGTCACTGCCTGCGGCAATCAAAAGGTTAAGCGCTGGGGAGCGGAGGTTTCCGCTGCTTCCTGGCACTTGCAGAGACTGTGCTAAGAACAGGGCTGTGAAGTAAAACTCGTTTTCAGCACTGCTGTGGCATTGGGAGCCACAAACCCCAATGTCTACAGCGACACCAAAAGACGTAGTTGCAGACGAACTATTTGAAATGATCGCCGTCAAAAGACGTTGGGCGGTGATTAAGGTGTTAATCTACCGTTTTAGGAGAAACCAAACACAAATCAGGTTACTAAATAAAATTACTTGTTAATAATGTGTATGAGCATCTACAAAGGATAGAAATATTCAAAATTTAAACCTGACAATTTATGGCAACCAATGGTGAAATCTCTGATTTGATAATAGTACTGTATTCAGTAATAATTTGTTTTGACATATTAAATGAATTGTTCTAGGGTTTAAGGATAGGCCATCAAAATTAGATTTGAGTGATTCAACTCTTGGCGCTGATCAGGTATTTGAAAAGACAATGCTACTGAATTTCTATTTCCAAGCCTTGCCGTATACTTATATATTCCTGCCAGGTTCTTTACATATACCTGAAGAGCGGTAGATACATGTCACTAAAGTAATGGGCCTTGGTGTAGTAGGAACAATTAGACAGATGTGTTAGCTACGTTAGGTAGTTGGCAACTGTTTAACAGATGCGTGGCTGTTTACGAATAGACAATCCGGGACAGTTCTTACTGGGAGTCAGCAAAGTGTCAGGTGGGTGCCTAGTCCCCATGTTCCACCCCAGGATTTATCTTGCCTCTATAAAGTCAGCTAGTAAGCTGACTAGGGGAGGTTGTTACTCTGGACTAGGCATTTGGGCCATAGATCTTTTTAAAAAAAAAATAATAATAATTATTCACAGAAACACATGTTTACAAGAAATGCATATTGGTGTTACATATCGTAGTGACACATACACTTCTTACATTTGCTTGGAGATATACAATAAAGCTATTGCTTGTATCAGATGCATTTTATGAACAATAAAAATATTCAGCCATATAACCTCTTCTGTGCATTTTCTGAAAATGTTCTCCCCTTAAACTACCCCACAAAACTCAACAAATACCCACTTCTAATATGTAACTTTCTTTTTTTTTTTTTAAAGATGATTTTTATTGAAAGAGAATGTCATCCTTTACACAATCACAACGCCAAAATACATAATAAATACTTCAATATGTAACAGTTAAATGCCCTTTAACGTTTACACTTCTCCATTGTAATTATATTAACATCCATAAAATAAACCGAGCCAAATTAAACAATCCCTATAAAGCCCCTCCCCGACCACCCACCATTCAACCCCGGAATGGTAAAATAATGTCACCAATAATAGTGTAAATCACTCTTTCCTCTTCAATGAATATTTCTAATAAGATCACCGTACCCAGTGCGGAATTCCTCCCTTGTAACCGTTTCTTAGACATCCTATACGTTCCCTGGTCATGGTATCATCTCCTACCTCTAGTCTCCCAAGGACCAGCAATATTTTCCCTGAGGTAGTAATCTGAAGTCGAAAGTGAATCCATCAGCGCTCCTACCTCTTCATCCGAAAAAGTTATTAACTATAAAACTCTTCCATTTTTTTAAAGAGAAACTTCTCAATAAAAGAGCTCTTATTGTTTCCTGCCTCAAATCCAACTATGGTTAGCAAACTCTTGATCAATAGGATAGCTGTCATCCTTTGTCCGGGACACTGCTACTCCAACCTTATGTCTTAGATACACTTCTAGCGACCATACTAACGTGTGCACCCCCTTGAGATGTAATTATGCAGAGTCCTCCGCCCTATTGTCCCTTAACAAGGATATAATGAAAATCGTGGTTATAGGATCAATCCGCACCTCCACATTCCACACCTCTGCTAATCAGCAACAAATTCATCCCAATATTCTTAGCTTCGGCAAGCCAAACTCATGTAACAGTTGGCCTTCAGTAGCTTACATTTGGGACATTCCCTAGATAGTGCGCGGGGCATTTCCTTACCAGAAGATAAAAGCATAAATGCGAGGCTTTGTGAGCCAACGAGAACATTTCCCTCCAGTTTTCGTAAATTAAAGAAGCTCTAATTTTCCCCCGCACCCTGCTCAGATTTGTTAGCTGTATCTCGTTCCTCTAGCTCCCGTTTACCCTCGAACAAAACGAGATTCCCTTAATTGGTGCTAGCACTCTGTCACATAATCTCCTGCAAAAGTCATGGACAGGGAACCACAGCGATCCTGACCCTTTACCATGATCATCAATACCTCGTCTCTGCTAGGCCTAATTTGTAATCGTAACTTACAAAAGAGCCATCACTTGCCAGAATTGGAAGATCTTGTCCCTCCTGAACCCGTACTGTCTCTTCATTTCTGCCACGTCATGAACCTATTAGTCTGCTCATTGATTAGGACCTCCTATCGAATCTTATAGTTTTTTACTCCCATTCGTTGAAAAACTTTTTTCCCTTCCTAGCCGAAATGAGCCAATTCCCAGAGACATATTTAGATAGATCACCGCTAAAGTGAACAGCTTCCTGACAGCTTTCCATGATGGCAATAGAGTCTCTACACCATCACTCTTTTAACATGCTGGGGAAGATCTCTAACCGCCGATGGTGTAAGAGCCAACCAGGTTCCTCCCCGGCTATAGCCAGCTGCCGTTCAAGGTGTAATTAGAGAAACTATCCTCGTTACATCCCTCACATGGCGCACCACGCCGCTAATTAAACATTCTAATGTTGGGAAGGTCAAACCCCCGTCCCAAATTGGATAACACTAAGCTTTTTATTAGATATCCTACGGCCTCTTGAATTCCACAAAAATTTTACAATGCGTATTGTAACCTTTTTACATCATTATGTTTTTCAGAAGAATGGGCAAATTTTGCAAAGGATTCAACAACGTGCAAAGCTTATCATTTATATCAGCTGCCCCTAACCAAATAATGATATGGCAATGCCTCCACCTTTCAACTCTCCTAGTATTTTATCTATCAAGGCCCATAGTTCAATTGATATAAATTAAGAGTTCACTTTCTTCCTATTCTTATCCCCAAGATATTTCAAGGAGGAAGAAGACACCTGAACCTCCTCTCTTTCTGTTCCCCTCCTCATGGTCCCCTAAAAAAGCAGCTGACTTTAGATATGTGATTTTATATTCCCACTAAGGTCCCACTTGATTCAGAAATGCATTACCTTACCCAATGATCCCTTGGTAGTTCAAGAAAACATCAAGTCATCTGCACAGCACATAACATTGACCTCCTCTTTGCCACTTTTAATTCTCAAAGATAACGGAAGAGACTAAATATCCTAATGACTGGCTCCAGTGCAATAATTAGAATAGTCATGGGGAAAGGCTGGCATCCCTGTCGTGTCCCATTCTATAACCAATAGGATCAAGAGGGAAAACCAGAGTGTTTTACTCTTGCCCTTGGTTGGTCGTATATGGCGTCCATAAAAGCCTAAAAGTTTACCTAGTATGTTCATTTTGATATCCATGACTTATATTAGCCAAGACCATTTTCACGTTGTCAAACCCTTTCGGCGTCCACTGCAATAGAGCTGGCATCCTTATTGGTCTTCCTTTCCCTACCAACTGTCCAATACCGCTAAAACTTTCTGATATAAACCCACCCGACGTTCACTTTATGAATCCATCTGGTTGTGACCCACTAACTGGCAATACAGCTGCTAGTCCTGTGTGCCATTAATTTGAAAATATTTTAATATCGACATTGATTAATGAAATCGGGCCTATATTAGCTAGTACAATCCGGACCTTTCCCTCCTCCTTGTGTAAATAACCCACCCGATATGGCTGTATTTGACTGAAGAACATCACCCTCTTTTTTTCTAAGATCTTATCAAACACCTGGATAATACCTCTCCTAAATCGTGGCCTAAAATTTGAGTAAAAGCCCCCCAAATGCCGCCTGGCCCGTGAGCATAACTACTTGGGATACCTTTAAATCGTGCAACATCAAACTCCTCCAGCTCTATGGCGCATAAGGTAGCCAAGTCCTCCACCACAATGCCGGAAATTTCAACTTGTCTAGAAAGCTTGTAGTGGGCCTTGATCTGATAACTGGGTTCCCCTCCCCATAAAGCTCCTCATAGTACTCATAAAGCACTGTTATTTATTTGTCTTATAATGGTTCTGTATTTCTTCCCCTAATGTCCTTTATCCCATTGAATTATAGTTTTCTTTCCTTTTTTCCTTTGGCCATGTTTGCTACAAGTTTCCCTGATTTGTTACCAAATTTTAAAGAAGTAACGATTGTCTAACACTATAATATTTTGTCCAATTTTTCCTGCCATCCCCTCCAACTCCTGCTTTCGCCTGTATCCACCTTCGTTTATCCTCCTCTTTCAAAGAACTAGAAAAAGCCATGTACTTATCCGCAACCGCGAAGTTCATGACTGAAACCAGTTCCCTGGTCTGCTTTTTGATATGCGCTGTATAAGCATATCTCCCCCTCAGGAATCCTTGCTGTGTCCCAAAATAAGAAAGGTTTCCCTATGCCCCGCATTAGTTTCACATAACTCCTTCCACCAGCTTTTCACCAGCTCATAACAACCCACCTCACATCGCCTTTAGGAAGAATTCCGGCAGTCTCCAGAGAATAGACGGTACCCATAGGGAAAGTATCCCCTTGAGTGTGACGAGATTGGGCGTGGTCAGAATTACAATATCTAGAATACTAGAGACTACCCAGTTGCCATCGTTCTATCATATCAAGAAAAGTATCTACATCTTGACCAGGAATTTCTGCGATTGGAATAAAAGGTTGAATCCTTCCCTCCGTTTCCAAGTCACCAGCAATCGTTACCCAAGGTCCAGAATCACCCGTGACAATGAATCTCTCCCCTTCCACCCCTAAACAATCCTTCCTCTGATCCTGCCCTTTTCCTAATCTTCTCTAGTACACATGACCCCATTGAAATCCCCCTGCAACTATCTACGTGTGGCTCCCTATCCTGAAAACACTGCATTCCAATCGTTTGAGAACAAAGCTAAGTCCAGCTTGTTGGGTGCATATACATTAATAAATGCATAAACCTCCCTGAGGGGTGTCCAAAGTGACCTGAGGAGCCTCCCTCTGAGACCGATTCTGAGGAGAACCACAATTACATTGTGAGTTTCTATTTAAGGAGAAACCATGACACCTCCTTTTTTGTTCATTGCAGGGGCTCCCACTCACTTCTCCACGCCACATGTTTTGTGCATCCTACCCATATCTCCGCATTCATTATGTTTTCCTGAAGTAAAACCAGTCCCCTTTGAGTTTCCTGCAAGTGCTTAGTACCTTCCTTCGCTGTTAAGGTTGTAAACTTGTGGGCACAAACACCAAGGGGTGTTTATAGTGAATTACAAGATATAATATTCAAGTGTTTTTTCCCACCGGTCTTTACATTTCCTGCTAACCTGTATCTGGAAGAACTCCCCAATTCCTCACCGCCACTTGAAATCCTGTCACACTCCCTCCTCCTCTAGCCCATGATAATTAACTTATCCATTTCCTTGTTGAGTAGCTTGAACTGTCCCCTCCCCCACCTAACTAAAAATCCCACCACAAACAGAAACCGAACTTCAAGATCTGGACTCCTCTTTTTTCCAACATTGTGACACCACCCAATTTTCAACCTCTTGGTAATCACTACAACCCCTCTCTCTTTACCTAGGAACGAAAAGAATTTTCAATCACCCCCCCCACCCCCCAACTCTATAACAAGTAAAGCATTTTAACCGACTGTAAAAAGTCCCCCTATTCCCTGAGAAATTTTAGCAAAGGATTTATAACTCTTTTTCACTTTGCAGGTAGCGATCTCCGTATAGTCTCCTATGGAGAACCACACTTGCCCTTTTCCTGTTCCTGGAAGCCCCCCGTCAGTCCTGAAGCCGAACTCTTGATATTGTCTCTTTTGCGGAAAACGGAGATCTAGTTGACGCTGTTGAGAAGACAGTCCTTGAGGAGCTTTTATCCGCCGTGGAATTGTCTCTGAAGTTAGATAGCTTCCTCGGGCTTCCTCCGAGAATAGTACTGAGGTGTTTCCGTGCTATTAATTATCTTAAAGATAGCCGGAACAGTAAGCGAATTTTATCTTCTGGTAGAGATCTGTGCAGATGCCGTGGAAATGCCTTCTTTATACGACACCACCTCCTCCCGAAAATCCTCTAAAACAATATTTTGGGCTCTTGATATCCACTGGGTTGGCGGCTCCTTGCAATGCACGGATTATGGCCATTTTGTTCCTGATGAAACTAGGAATTTAGCAATTACTTGTCGCGGTCGTTCTCGTCGGGTCCCCTGGGCAACACTCCCGCCTCTTTGCTCTCTGCGGTCCTAGACCCAATCTTTGTCGCTCTCTCCACCTTGCATAAATGCAGATCTGAATGCTCTGGGTAACTCTGACCTCGCATGATGGATAACAGCTCTTTTTTGGTATTTGATTCAGCAAACCGACGATCCTCCAAGTTATTTCTCCTTGACCTGTTTCTCCAGGTCCTCTACTTTGCTCCATAGCTGTTTTGTGTCTCGTGCATAAGATCCTTGAATCTTTGAATAGTGCATCTCGTTGTCATCTCCAAGATTGAATTCGCTCTTCTGCGTCACATTCTCTGTCTTGCCATTTTAAGATGCAGCTTGGATCCGCAGGAGAAGAAGACACGTGCGTCCACGTGGCTTGGTATGTCGGCAAGATAAATTTGTGCTACCTCCATGGCCATTTCTTGTAATCCAACAGATGACCTTCTCTCGTTTCCGCATAACTCATTAGGTATCATCTGCGAAGGAGCCCCGAGATAGGCAATGCGAGAGGCAGCCCATGCAATTGGGGTTTGAAATCCAGGATTGGTCTCCTGATTCAGTGGCCTGTATTTCCTTGACTTTGCGTTATTAGTATTTCCCCATGATTGCGGAAATATTTATCCATGAATTATCCCTTCAATTGATCTCACGTGACTAGTTCTCTCCTGTGTATAGGGACGAAGAGTAGATACTCGTCGCCCTCTTCTTCCTATCAGCGCCGCATATTGTTCTCAAATTAAAGTAGAAGAACCTAGGAGAATATTGTAATTTCAACTGTCCTCCAGTAGATGGATGCAGGTCTGGCGTGATAAGTTGCGCGTCGTAGAAGACACCAAATATAGTATATCCAGGAAAAGTAGGAATGTAAAATTACAACGAAGAGCTATCTCAGGCGTGGAGCTGATCTGGTAAGAGTAGACAACTGGACTCTTTGAACCCTTCAGGGCATCTAGCAAAAGCATGTCCTAATCAACAGACTTTCTGATAATGTTCCAAAGTCAACTTGCTGTTCAAGGGCTAAAAAGCTCTTTGATCCTTCTTAATTATTCCTCCAGACCCCTCTGCTCACACAGGCACACAGTTCTTTCAAGAATCACGTCCCCTGTACACGGGGAGATTCCAGGGTTACTTCGTGCTGTAGCCTCTCGGAGTCTATGGGGCACCCCTGTCCCTGCAGAGGGACAGAACTTTTAACCAGCTCAGGATGTGAAGTTCTGTGTTGCCACTATTAGCATATGGTCGCTGTTTCCTCTGTAGGCTCACCTGCACCCCCCCCCCCCCACCGCTCTCATGCACGAGCTCGTGCGTCACTCCTGCTCACCAACACGACTCCCCTCACATCCTACCCGGGCGAGTCCTTCACACCTTTCTCGCGCGGAATACCATCCCCGACTACCACTCCTTGTCGTGCTGACTCTCTCCTCATGAACTTTCCCTCCTCCCGGCTCCCGCTGTGAGTACACATCAGCCTCCTCCCCCTCAAGTTCCATTTCTCCTCTCTTCAGATTAATACAAGCCACCCCGCTTTCCTCCTTCTCCTACACAAATAAGCCCCAGGGTCACTGACAGTTCGTTACACCACGCTGACCGTTATAATTCGCCGTTGGTTTTGATTGGGGAGACAGGAGCTCCGCTCTGCCCCGTCACATCTCGTTTGGCGAGCCAAAACCGGAAAGTATGTGTACTTTTCCTGTTGACCCTGTGCATCAATCCTCTAAATGTCCCTAAAGTGCCGTCAGTTTTCCATTAATAATATCCCTTATTTGAAGGGTCCCATGCATATCCCTGTATCTTAGATTCACTAAAAGTGCTGAAAATAAAAGGTTTCCATTTTTTTGAGAAAAGCCCTTTGGTACTTTTTAAAGTCTGGCGGAATATGTGCCATATAAATAAAAATTATTATTATTATTATTGTTACTTTTGTCTTTATCACTCGCTGCATCCAACTTTTCGACATAAAACATCTGCTTGAGGCAGTCAAACATTTCAGCCACCTCTGCCACTGATGGCTCTATCCAGTGCCTTAAAATACAGTGTTATACTGCTAAAAGCATAATATGTACTCCCTTATTAGTTATCAACACCTCCTTTGTGGTTTCCTTTTGGTTCTCTTTGACAATGTAATGGAATAAGAGACACTGTGGCGTCAGAGAGATGACTATGTCCCAAATTTCTTTTATTATATCCTGTACCTTTCTCCATAGTTTTTCAATCTCTGAACATGACCAAAGGCAGTATAGTAAGTCAGCTTTGTCCAAATGACTTTTTGGGCATTTGGCCCAGTATTGAGATTTGTTTTTGTTATACGGGATGTCAAAGGCGTATATACCCTTGTGAGCTATCCTATCTCCATTGCACATTTGTCATGGCTTTTCTTACCATATTAAAACCTCTTAAGATCTTTTGGGTTATATTGTCATCTCAAAATTTGACCTCCCAGCTCTTGAACATAGAAGACACTACCCCTTCAGTGCCTTTTTTATGACGGCGGTGCTATAACTGGGACAACAAAACCTTTGAACATTCGACTTTACATAACTCTATAAAGTCTTCAGATTCTCCCAAAGACTGGAGGTTAGAAACACTAGCCCTGCAGAAGTTTCTAATTTGCAAATATTGTACTAATTGCCGATGCCCTAGATCAAACCTCTCATTAATTTGATCCCAAGACATCAGCATCACCCCTTCATCTGTTAAGATATCTTTCAACTTTGTAATGCCCCTGTTCTTCCATTCTTGAAACAATCTATACTCTATTCCTGAGTAGGTAATAGCCATAAGGGCAGGAACTGTGATATATACATGGGTCTTTTAAAAAGTTTCCTGACATGTCTCCAAGTCGCTAGGGTATCCCTTAATATAATACTTTGTTTGGGGATGTATTCTATAAGGCATATGCAATAAAGCAGTTAGTGATACTGGGGGCGCTAATTGAGTCTCCAGCTCCAAATTAGAGCAGAAATTTGTACCTTTGAGCTAATCCCTGATACGTCTACACATTGCAGCTAAATTATATAGCCTAATATCTGAAAGTTGTGCTCCTCCTTGGCTTTTATGCTATCTATCACACATGAAAAAACTCTGAGATTCTCGGTTCGCATATTTTGATCAAAAGATGTTTAAGCTGCCCACGACTTTCAACGTGATCTCAGATAGGGCAGTCCTATGCTATCTTTACCTCTCAATCGAGCCAATCAGGCCTCTCACTGGGTCAACCGACCTCCATTATTCAGAGAGAAAAAATAAAAAAACACCCAACCTGCAAGCTGCCCTTCTTATGACAGCCTGTGAGAGTGGGCGGGGACAGAAACCCAAAATGGAAGCACCCCTTCCTTCCCATATAGGTTAAAATCAATGTACACCAAGTATAACGTATGTTTCTGCACACAAAAACATTTCTGAAAAAACGTATGCAAACCTGGGTGCCACTGGCAGGGCTGCGGCACACATGTAATTATACATGTACACACACAGACCGCCGCCAGCGGCACACTACTGCAAAAAGGGCAATACACTACGTGGAAATCCCTAAAGAAGCATTTATGCTATCTATCATACATGAAAAAAAATTTGAGACTCTCGGTTCACATCTTTTGATCAAAAGATGTTTAAGCTGCCCACGACTTTCAACGTGATCTTAAAATCGGGCAGTCCTATGCTATCTTTACCTCTCAATCGAGCCAATCTGGCCTCTCGCTATATGGGAAGGAAGGGGTGCTTCCATTTTGGGTTTCTGTCCCCGCCCACTCTCACAGGCTGTCATAAGAAGGGCAGCTTGCAGGTTGGGTGTTTTTATTTTTTCTCTCTGAATAATGGAGGTCGGTTGACCCAGTGAGAGGCCTGATTGGCTCGATTGAGAGGTAAAGATAGCATAGGACTGCCCTATCTGAGATCACGTTGAAAGTCGTGGGCAGCTTAAACATCTTTTGATCAAAATATGCGAACCGAGAATCTCAGAGTTTTTTCAGTATGATAGATAGCATAAATGCTTCTTTAGGATTTCCAAAGTAATGTATTGCCCTTTTTGCAGTAGTGTGCCGCTGGCGGCGGGCTGTGTGTGTACATGTATAATTACATGTGTGCCGCAGCCCTGCCAGTGGCACCCAGGTTTGCATACGTTTTTTCAGAAATGTTTTTGTGTGCAGAAATATACGTTATACTTGGTGTACATTGATTTTAACCTATATGGGAAGGAAGGGGTGCTTCCATTTTGGGTTTCTGTCCCCGCCCACTCTCACAGGCTGTCATAAGAAGGCAGCTTGCAGGTTGGGTGTTTTTATTATTTTTTCTCTCTAAATAATAGAGGTCGGTTGACCCAGTGAGAGGCCTGATTGGCTCGATTGAGAGGTAAAGATAGCATAGGACTGCCCTATCTGAGATTACGTTGAAAGTCGTGGGCAGCTTAAACATCTTTTGATCAAAATATGCGAACCGAGAATCTCAGAGTTTCCTCCTTGGCTTTTTCCCACCTTTAGCTTCCTAAATCCTATCCGTTGTTGTTTGCCTTGCCATATAAATCTACTGAATGCCGTGCGTAATGCATTTATGCCCTTGTGTTTTAATAACACTGGTGTCACAGTTGGTGGTAGTGGATCCTCTGGACCACCGAAAGCGATGGCGTAAGCCACGCCAGGGAGCGGAATCTAAGTAGGTCCCGGTTTTCACCAGAACCCGCCGCAAAGCGGGATGGACTTGCTGCGGCGGGAGTCTACCATGTCGCTACCCCTGACGTGACTTGCTTGCGGAGGCAGCCGAGGTGTAGCGTGGTACAAAATCGGAAGGCAGGCTCGTAGTCGGGGACAGGCAGGTCAGGACAGACGGCTATGGTTCGTGGTCGTGGACAGAGGCAAACGGTACGGTACACGGCTAATCAGAACAAGGCTTCAGGAACGCTTTCTCTATAGGCAAAGGGCACTTTGATCCAGCGAGGTTACTGGGAAGAGGCAGGCTTAAATAGGGGCAGCGACGGGCAATAGCCAATTACCGGTGCGCTGGCCCTTTAAATTTAACACTGCCGGCGCACGTGCGCCGGAGGGACAGAGATAGCCGGAGCAGGAGCGTGGCCGGGTAACTAAGACTGGGCACTGGCAGGCGAACGAGCACGCCCGTGACCCAAAGTGCAAGACGCGGCGCCACTCAGCAGCGGGGCACGGATGCGCTTGCGACCCGGAACGAGGGTCGCAGGGGCATCCGTGACAATTGGGATGTTTTGTAGTGGATAAAGGAGTCGTGCAAAACTAATCATGTTAATAAGCTGTATTCTACCCATTATGGATAGAGGAGAATCCTTCCATTTTTCTAATTCAGCCCTTATTTTCGGAATTAACGGAGAATAATTAAGTTGATATGGCCGACATATATCCTATTTTAATTCCTAAATAAGTTAGATATAACTGGACTACCTCCACTCCCGTCTCCTGCTGCCGGATATCACCTTTGTTGCCCAATTGCAGTAATTGACATTTCTCCCTTGTCACACTATATCCGGAAAAGGCCCCAAATTTCTCCAACTCATTTAGAGTTTAATCTGTCCCCTAGAATTATTCAGAAATAGTAACATGTGGTCTGCAAAATGGACAAGCTTCATCTCTGAATTACCCACTCTTATCCCCTGATAAATATCCGCGTTAATTAAATGAAGTGCTAGAGGTTCAAGAGCCAAATTAAACAACAGAGGCGATAGGGGGCAACCCTGTCTTGTGCCGGTGTGTATATAGCTAGGGGATGATAAAAAAATCTGGGGTGTTTATCCTTGCCTGAGGCGTATTGTACATTGCCTCCAAATAATCTCAAAAAAGGCCGGTGACCCCTATCTTGTCCAACACTAAATTGAGCCATTTCCAATTGACGTTATCGAACGCCTTCTCTGTGTTGATTGCCAATAGGGCTGGTATGTGTTTGCCAAGTGTTTGTCTTTCCACTGCTTCCAACGTTGATAGAACAGTTCTAATGTTCAATACCCCTGATCTACCCTGAATTAAGCAAATTTGGTGCTCCCCTATGATTTTTGGCATTAGACTCACTAATCTATTAGCCATGATTTTATAGAATATCTTCGGGCGATAGGATTCGGGTCTAGTTGGATCTTTCCCTTTTTTACGCAACACTTTTATGTAAGCCGTGTCCCCGGATGGTAGCATTATCTTTCTTTTGGTGATATCTCCGAATACCTGTCGTAATGTCGGTATTATCTCTTGTAGTAGGGCCTTGTTACAGTTCTCCTGGTAGGCCATCTGGGCTTGGAGCCTTGTTTGGTGGAAGTTTTTTAATTACTTCCTTCAACTCCTCTTCCTCAATTTCTGCATTCAGCATTGTCTTGTCCTGTTCTGATAATATATTTAAAGGGGTATTTTGTATGAAATTCTCTCTTTTTGTGATATCAAATTCTGTTTGGGTGTATAGTGTTTTATAACAGTCCTTCAAAATGCCATTAATCTCCTTGGGTTCACTGTCTGCTTTTCCTGAGCTATTTTTGAGGCCTAGTATATTTGTAGTCCCTCTCCTTCCTTTAACCAACCCCGCCAGTTGTTTTCCTGCTTCGTTCCTGAAATAAAACAAAGAAACTTTAAACTTACCATGATGTTTAGACTCTATTGTTTTTGTTGTAACTCATAGGTTTCCTATGGGCCCCCCCAGCACATTCCCACCATTGTCGCTCCCTCTTTTAACCGATACACCACTACTAATTCTGGTAACCCCATCAACCTGAAGCACATCCCTCTGACCCTGCTCCCCTATCCCTCTCTTTGGAGCTCTCGGGAAATGCACGGTTCTGTATGTAATAAACTTTCCTAAATACATGACTTATTTATCTCAAAAAATTTACTCTTCCTTGGTTGACCGAAACATGGCTAAACACCCTCTGACAAGCCTCCCCTGCTGCTCTCTCCTTTGGCGGCCTCCAACTTCCCCATACCCCCCCCCCCTGGTAACAAGCATGGCGGAGGTTTTGGGCCTCCTCCTGTCTGACACTTTTTCCCTTTTTGTCCCCTCTTCACCTCTGCTTCCCTCACACTCTCCTCCTTTGAGGTGCACTCTGTCCGCATCTATGCCCCTTCCAACCTTCAAGTGGCTGTTGTCTACCGACCACCAGGCCCTTTTCACGCCTTCTTGACCACTTGCTTCCTGGCGTCCATTTTTTCTTTCCACGACATCCCCACTATATCTTTTGGCCTCCTTTGATCTCCCCCAGTGGAAAACTCTGGAGCCACTCACGCAACATGGATTTGGACCCCCACCCCCATGTGGACTCATCTTCACCCCCCCTTTCTCCCCCCTAATCTGACTTTCCCTTTCAAATACTCCCCCCCCAGCCACCACTTTCTACAACCACACAATCACCACCATCCTTGACTCATCGCTCCCCTCACACACAACAGAACCCCAAAATCAACAGACAACCCTGGCACACACACTCACTAAACAGCTGAGGCGAGCTTCCAGAATTGCAGAACGCCCTGGAAGAAAGTCGCTCCACCGACGATTTTTGCCTCATACAAACAATCACTACATACATTTTAAAATCTGCCACTCACCCTAGCCAAACAGGATTACTTCTCCAATCTCATACCCCTCTCTGTCTCATAACCCCAGACAACTATTCAACACCTTTAACTCTCTCCTCCCCCACCAGCACCTCCTCCACCCTCTCTCCTTTCAGCAGACGACTTTGCCTTTTCACTTCCTACACAAGATCAACCTTATCAGAAAAAAGCTTCAGCCCCCATTTCCCCAGCCCTTCCTCTATATCTGCACAATGCTTTCCCCCTTAACTTGTTTCCCACTCTTACACATGATATCTTTCCTCTCTACTGTCCAAATCCAACCTCACCACCTGAAATCTTGACCCACTGCCATCACACCTTATCCCGGGACCTTAGTGCTGCTTTCATCCCAACCCTCACCATCTTTTCAACTTATCGTCACCTCGGGCATCTTCCCTTCCTCCTTTAAACATGCTACTGTCACTCCCATCCTTAAAAAACACCCTTATCCCTCCTCTCTGTCCAACTATCGCCCCCTCTCACTGCTCCCTTTTGCCTCCAAACTCCCGAGCAGCCAACGTCTACCTACAACTGTCCTCCCACCTCTCCTCCCAACTCTCTTCTTGACCCCCTACAATCTGGTTTCCGGGCCCAACCACTCTACGAAACCGCCCTAACCAAGGTCACCAATGACCCAGCAACTTTCCAAAGCCTCACGCCAGCACTCTGTCCTTCCCCCTTCTAGACTTGTCCCCCTTTCCTTTGACCCCTGTCGACCACTCCCTCCTGCTACACATCCTCTCCTCCCTCGGCATCACAGACTTGGCTCTTTTCCCGGATCTCCCGTACTTTCTGATCGGACATTCCGCGTCTCTCATTCTCGCTCCACCTTCCTCCCCCCGGCCTCTCTCTGTTGGTGTCCCCAGGGTCAGTCTGGGTCCTTTACTCTTTTCTATCTACACCCTTGGTCTGGGTCAACTCATAGCTTCCCATGGCTTTCATTACCACCTTATGCTGATGACACCCAGCTTTATATCTCCGGCCCAGATGTCACCTCTCTTCTCTCCCGGATCCCAGACTGTCTATCGTCCATTTCCTCCTTTTTTCCCCCCGTCTCCTAAAACTAAATGTGGAGAAAACTGAAATTTATCATCTTTAACCGTCCCCCTCCATCCACTCCACCCCGATCCCCTCTATCACTGTCAAAGCTGTACACTCTCACCTGTTCCGCAAGTCGCTGCCTTGGGGTAAAACCTCAACTCCGCTCTTGTCCTTTAAACCACACATCCAAACCCTCACCTCTGCCTGCCCCTTCCACCTGAAAAATATTTCTCGCATTTCCGTTCGTTCTCTCAACTTCGACACCACAAAAATGCTCGTCCATGCCCCTTTTCATCTCCCGCCCTTTACTACTGCAACATCCTTCTCTGTGGCCCTCCATCTAGCACTCTTGCTCCCCTTCAAACCATTCTCAACTCTGCTGCCTCTTATCCACCTCTCTCCTCGCTACTCCTCTGCCTCTCCCCTCTGTCAATCCCTTCACTGGCTACCCAAAAGCTCAGCGATTCACTTCAAGTTTCTAACCATGACCTACAAGGCTCTCCATACCTCTCCCCTCCATACATCTCTTTCCAAATCTCCAGATATCTCCCCTCACGCAATCTCTGCTCCTCAAAAAGGACCTTTTCTCTGTTCTCCTCTTATCAGCTCCTCAAATAATCGTCTCCAAGACTTCCCCTCGCGCTTCCCCACACTCTGGAAGCACTGCCCCAACCATCAGACTCTCTGCCACTCTCACCAGCTTCAAAAGCAACCTGAAAACCATTTTTTCCCGGATTGCCATAACCTACAATAACCCTACTGCCACTGTACTACCCCACAAACATGTCTGCTCCTCTCCTCCTGTCTCTTCCTCCTGTAAGCCTTCGCGGGCAGGGTCCTCTCTCCCTCTGTACCAATTATACGCCATTCATTGTCATTATTGTACTCACTTGACATATCATGTATGTGACCCCCCTCAAATGTACAGCGCCATGGAATCAATGGCGCTTTAAAATAAATGTTAATAATAATAAAATAGTACCCATTTCTTTTTGTTCTAATCAGAATGGTCTGAAAGGAATGTTGTGTACGAGGCCCTCAGATTCTCGGTAGCTTTAGAGGTTGTTTTAATGCCTTCTTTTTCGCTGCCAAGAATGCCATTATTCTACTTTGAAGTACCGCTTTACTCGTATCCCAGAATAAACAATGAGAATCTTTGTGGATCTTGTTGTGTTTCTCATATTCTTTCCACCATTGCACTAATAGCTCTTTAAATTGGTCATCTCCCATGAGGGAACTGGGGAGTCTCTATATAACATCCGTCCCCCTAGGAAATGTTTTCTCATAGGGAAATGGATATTGGACAGTGATCTGAAATCGCCATTTCACCTATATCGACCGAGTCTATCACACCCGGTAGTCGAGAGTTACCTAAAAAGTAGTCCAACCTAGACCACGAGTTGTGGGCATGGGAAAAATTAGTATATTCCCTTTCTGCAAGGTTCATGGATCACCAGGTGTCCATAAGGCCGATATTCTCGCACAAGCTAGACAGTAAGCTCTTCCTCTTGTCTGCTAATGGCAAGGGTTTGTCAATTCTCTTCCTATCCTCCAGGATATTAATTACACAATTGAAGTCCCCTCCTATTAGAACTCTACTCTCTCCCTCCTGAATAATTTTCTCCTCCACTTCATTGAATAATTTTTTTATCTTGTTTATTTGGGGCATACACATTGATCAAATTAAGCATCCCTGCAGGGGTTTCTAATTTCAAATTAATATATCTGCCCTCCGTGTCGTAGTCCGATGACAGAATTTTACATGGGGTGTTTTTATGTATCAAGACCATGACTCCTGCTTAACCTTTAACTGCTGCCGAGCCCTTCACTCCTCCCACCCATAACTTTTGAAGTTGTGCAAAGTCCTTTTCTTCTAAATGCGTCTCCTGCAGTAAAGCAATGTCTACCCTCATCCTTTTCAGGTGTCTCAAGACTAGCATCCATTTTTGGGGTGAATGCAACCCCTTAACGTTTCATGACACTATTTTTCTTGTATCATTTTGCATCTAGATATTCCCTTACCTTGTTACATAGAGTTAGAATGTACACCCCTCCCCAAACCAGAACCCCCATAACAACCTTAAACTCGGAATTATCTCCATAAATTTCCTTTCCACTTTCTATAGACTTTTCTTTTATCGTACACATCTCTGTGAGGCGAAATTCTCTTTCCTCATCATTTTACCATTTCAAAACTGGCTCCTCCTTTCCCCTCCGCCTATAGAATGATGCAGAGAGAAACACACACACAAAAAAAACCCACAAAACCAGCAGAGACCAACATTTTTTCCCCTGCTCTAACTCAATTATGGTTATGAACATAACTTAACTAGATAATTGCAAGTCGATATATGAAACCTCTACTATATGCAGCTCTCAAGTCTCTGAAGACTGTGGCCACCTAAAATGTCTTAAAAGAAATTTAACATCATTGTCCTTTGACGTCCGCGCTCCTCTTTTCCTCGGCGTCTGGTACCATCCCAGAATTGTCGTATCTCCAGTATTTCTGGAATTCTGGCTCCCTCTAGAGAATGACCGTAGATCCTACTGTATCGCATTCGCCCTTGGGAGCTCTTAGTGTTCTATTGACCCTCTGTTGCCCGTTAAGTCCTTCAGAAAGCATTCCGCCTCCTCCGGAGAGTGGCTGAACACGGGGGCAGCTTTCTCAGGGAATATTTTCAGGATCGCCAGAAACTGTAGGTTAAATCGAATCTGCTTCTTTACCAGTGTGGAGCAAATCTCGGAGAACATCCTCCTTTTCCTGGACACCTCTGCCGAATAATCTGCAAATAAAAGCAGTTTCTGTCCCTTGTAGCTTACTATATTCTTTTTAGAGTGATATGCCTGCAATTTCTGCATAGTCCAGGTATCTTACCATCACCGGCCTAGGAGACGGAGCTTTTTCTTCTTTCGTCGATGTGCAGGCCCACCCGATGAGTCCTTTCTACTTTCAGAGGGCCGTCTATTCCAAGAATTTTGGGAATCTCTTCCAAACAGATTTTGAGGAGATTATTCTGGTGTATGTCTTCACTGAGGCCAAGGATTCTTACATTATTTCTGCAGGATCTATTTTCAAGATCTTCCACTTTGTTTTGGAGATATTCTGTTCTCTTGAGTAATCTTTCCATAGAACTCCGTACGCCCAGTATATCATCCTCGACTCCACTCACTCTTCCACCTCAGTGATTTGGGATTTTTGCTTGTCCACATCTGATCGCATGGCAGATAGAGCTGCAGTAACTGCATCTGGTGCCAGTAGTTTAGCTACCGCTACGGCCATCGCCTTAAAAGAAATAGCTAGGCCTGGAACTTGCTCCTCGCACTCTCCTTCCAGCTATGGAGCTTGTTGTATAAAGTTGTTTCCTGCTTGGGATGACGTAGTCTGAGAATACAGTGTTTCTGGATGTACTGGCACAGTGTTCCTGAGTGTCTGGAATTCCTCAGTACAGTTAATTAGATCCTGATTAGATATGTTCCCAGACTGCCCCTTCATCTTGCCCCGTTCGGCTGCTGCTGAAAAATGCCGCTGGTTCTGCGCGTGTGCTCCCTGCGGCTTCAAGAGCTTCGCTCCGTAGTTTGGATCGGTACCGCTGTCCTTGGCACTAACAAGTGTCGTTATAAATGCTGGGAAGGAACGGGGAGCAGCGATGATCAGTGGAGCGGGGCAGGGGCTCTTACTCGCTGCAACCGCTCATGGACCCGGAAGTGCCTGGGCCGTAGATCTTAAGGAAACCAGTATTTGCCACACAACTCTTCTTTGCTGCAAGGTGATAGAGAAAATACACTGTACAGCAAGTACTCAAATTACTCAGACTATCAGGACTTGATGATTGTTTTTTTTTTTGGTTTCTGCTACACCTCTATAATTTTTTTTCTCAATTAAATACAGAGAGACCCGTATTTGAAATAAAGCCCTGTTTGTGTCTCTATGCCTGATGGACTTTAAGATCTTGGATCTGTAATTGCTCACAACATATGTGTTTAGTGCACATTTTGATCAAATCATGTATGCCCATATAACACATTAGGTTGACCTGATGTGACCCATCCAATCCCATTTGTTCAGTTTGCTTGTGCCTTGGCAGTTTGAGTGCTGCTGTGTCTTGTTGTGTTTGTCTGCTTTTTCAGCCACCACAGTGTGCACCAATGTATCTGTTTTGTAAGTGTTTTGATGTGCTGACTAATTTTGTCTTTTACTAGGCTTTTTAACAGGAATAGCTGCGGTCCCTTCATGTAGCTGATGGCAATCTGAAAGGGGTTGTGCAGGGCATTATTTTATTTTTTAAATAGCGCACTGCTGCCTTTTAGAAATAAAAAACGTATACTTGCTTACTGTCGGCTGCCAAATGCTGTAACGAGACAACCCCTTTAAAGAACATTTACTAAACACAACAGAATTGTTCAAAGTTCTGCCAAGAAAAGTTACATTCCAGCAATTCTCTGTGGATACCAAATTAGTAAGACTCCCAACTATGGGCGACATGTATGAATCTCGCCGTGTCGGAGCGCATGTTTCCGCTAGTTTTCTGGCGAAATTTGCGCCTCATGTATGTCGGCGCCGGGGCGCGCTCATACATACCATGTAAAGTCCACCGCGCCTCGCCAGTGTGTGAGGCGCAGTGCGGGACTGAGGCACAGTGCGAGACTGTGCTTAAGATTCGCCGCCCGAGGTAGTGCGATCATACATGCCGTGTAAAGTCCGCCGCGCCTCGCCAGTGTGTGGGGCGCAGTGCGGGACTTAGGCGCAGTGCGGACTGCGCCGAACATGTATTCCGATTCAAGACATGCTGGAAAACAGCGAGAAATCATTAAAGATGTCCGTGCGGAGTATGAATCAAAAAATCGGCTTTATAAAGGCGTCAAACATTCTCTGAAAAAGAGCTCAAACCTACTAAAAAAATACATAAATAAAATCACTTTCCAAAAATCTAGAACGGCGCCACATCGGGAATTTGTATATTGGAAATTTCCGGGAAATACAGTAATTCAAATTCTGTAAGCTATTCTCATTGGTCGGCAGAAGCCAGCCAATCAGAATAGGAGCGACAGTGAACCATTATAACCTATGGAGAAATATTGACCAATCCAAATCAAAGACGGGACAGAACAAAATTTAGTAAAAAGGCAGAAAAGAGCTGATTGGTTGAGCTAGTGGGGGCTTGGCAATCCTGGCCAATCAGAATAGGAGCGACAGGGACCCATTATAACCTATGGAGAAGTTAGAACCAATCAAAATCAAAGGCGGGACAGTTCAAAATACAGTAAAAATGCAGAAAAGAGCTGATTGGTTGAGCTAGTGGTGGCTTGGCTATCCCGACCAATCAGAGCGTGAGCTACTTTCTCATAGAGTTCTATGGGGAAAAGAAATGCAGAGCGAGCTCTGTTTGTGATTGGCTAAGTGTACAATACAATACAATAGTTCTGGCTAAGTTAAGAGAGGCGCGGTTATTTGGACCAATGGGAGAGCGGGCGACGCTCTAATGGGTTTTCTAATGCAATCTGAAATAAAACTGTACATGGCCGAAATCAAATGATAAGACTCCAGAAGTTGTCCCGATGTGTATATAAAATGATCAATAATATGGAGGTAAAGAAAAAAAAAATATTAATTCAATAAATTCATTTTTATGTCTTTATTTTCGTTAGCCAAGGATCAATAGTATGGGTGTAATAGAAATAAATAAAAATGATTTTATTGAATTAATATTTTTTTTTCTTTACCCCCATATTATTGATCATTTTATATACACATCGGTACAACTTCTGGAGTCTTATCATTTGATTTCACCCATGTACAGTTTTATTCCAGATTGCATTAGAAAACCCGGCAATTTCCAACATCCTAATTCTTGATGTTGCGCCGTTCTAGATTTTTGGAAAGTGATTTTTTTTTTTTTTTTTAGAAGGTTTGTGCTCTTTTTCTGAGAATGTTTTTCACCTAATAAAGGCGTTTTTTTTAAAATTCATACTCCATGCCGCACGGCGCTGAGCGTCGAGATTTCTTTTGCGATCTTCTATGTTTCCTCACATGTTCCGTTCTCGCTTCACTTCGCCTCCGCCGGTTCATTTAGACCAGAATCAACTAGGTCTGCCTGTCGGAGCTGGCGAGCGCTGCATTGCGCCGCACTTTGCCGACTCGCGATCGTACATGCCTCGGAGTTTTCGAGCACACTGCGCCCATTGCACGCCCTTTCATGTGAGGCGCAGCCGAAAGTGGCTAACGCTGCGCCTAACATCGCATACCTGCGTCCGACAGCCGGTGAGGCGCAGAATACGCCAGAAATCGGGCGCAAATCCCGATCATACATGTCGCCTTATATGTTTTAATGGTCATTCTGTTACCATCATTACTTACCTTGTGTCCCTTCATTTCTACTTTCCATTGGTGGCTATAAAAAGAAAACAAAATTTAAGCAATATTAAACAAAAATAGATGAATTACTTTTTTGGTTTTCAGGTTGCATAATTTACAGATTTCTGTTTTAACCAAATTTGTTACTAAGTTCATTGTTTTCTTCAACAAAAGATGAAATTTTTCCATTCCACTAGTCTAGTGTAGGTCAGTTTAATAGTAAAGTAGTCCTTGAGCCATTGTCACTGCGGTCAATCTTGATTTGCAGTGTTGCATGAATATTATTTTTTGGCTGGTTGTATTTGCAGTCAAGGTATCAATTACACCAAGTTCAGATATACTGGATTTACCCTGGGTTAGTCTTGGAGATAGTGTATGCCTACAAGTATATATGGCATGAGGTATTTTGTTTCTGGTATGGTCAGTATATGATTTTTTTCTATTAATAAATCACAATAACTAAAATCTTTAATAATTCAGCCATTTCTGCACTTTACCAATGGGTTTGTCATACGAGATGAAGGGGCACCCCAGAGGAGCAGGGAGAATATTAACCACTCTCCCCTACCATGCAGTCAGATCAGGGCCGTTGCAACAGCATTATGAACCCATGGGCAGAGCAGTGCAATGGGCACCCAAAACAACACAACCACTTAAAGGAACATTATCCATAACAAACTTATAACCTACAATACCGCCATAGGAGTCAGACACCAGCTCAAATTGCATCATATGACAATGACTACAGCACTTATCCACACAGAAGCAAAATAACCAGGGACTCCCAGGAGATGTCTAATCTGATGAGTCATTCTTTTGCCCTTTTCTTCTCCATCTGACATAAAACGCAATGACAACTTCTCCCGACCATAACACGTCCCTGCAGAATTCAACGCACAAACATTTTAGACTTCTTACTTTATCAGCACATCCCTACCATTTCCTACCTCTGTTATGAGCGCCTCCATTAAGTAAGAAATTAGTCATGTTGCCCACTAATAAGTAGGTAGGTATATAGAACCCCAGTAGGTAGGTATACCGTAGGTAGGTAAAGTAGCCCCCTGTAGGAAGATAGGCATATATATACCCCCTGTAGATAGATATACAGCCCCCTGTAGGCAGTGTAAGACCTCACTCACTTTCAGCCGCCATCCTGGACCATCCTGGGGGGTCTTCCTGCTCACTTTTGGGATCGCCATCCTTGGTAGAACGGTATTGGCACTGATATCACCACGATCACACAGCTGGGTTTCAAACTGGCCTCAGCCAGCTTTATTCTGGCACAAGAGCATAAACAAATATAGGCACAAACAAAAAACGTTAGGCCGACTAGCCACTAACTACACATAGAGACCCTCTCTAACGTCTGGAAATAGCATCCAGCACTGTATGGTTCCCTTAAACTTCTGGGGGCCAGAGACTCTCTCCAGCTCCACTGCTGCACCACTTCCAGGTAGCAAACCACATCCCCTGAACACCTGCAGGCCCAGGCCTTTTATAGGCCTCTGCAGGTACACAGCCCCTTCTAGTTATATAGCCCCCTGTAGGTACACAGCCCCCTCTATGTATATAGTTCCTACAGGTACACAACCCGCTCTAGGTACACAGCCTCCTCTAGGTATATAGTCCCCATAGGTACACAAACCCCTCTAGGTATATAGCCCCCATAGGTACACAGCCCGCTCTAAGTATATAGCTCCCTGTAGGTACACAGTCTCCTCTAGTTATTTAGCCCTCGTAGGTACATAGCCCGCGTAGGTACACAGCCCGCCCTAAGAATATAGGTCCCCTAGCTATATAGCCACCTGTATGTACACAGCCCCCTGTACTGTAAGTATATAGTCCCATGTAGATACACAGCCTTTATTTATATAGCCCCCTGTAGGTACACAGCCCCTCTAGATGTATAGCCCCCTGTAGGTACACAGCCTCTTCTAATTATATAGCTCTCTGTAGGTACACAGCCCCCTCTTAGTATATAGCCCCCTGTAGGTACACAGCCCCCTCTAGGTATATAGCCACCTGTAGGTACACAGCCCCCCTCTAATTATATAGCTCCCTGTAGGTACACAGTCTCCTCTAATTCATAGTTGCCAACTTTTGAAAATGAAAAAGCAGGAAGATACTAGTGGGCGTGCGCGTAGCGCGCGCGTCAAAAATTTGCATGGACACGCCCATCTTGTCGGTATGCCACGCCCTTCAAAAAGCCACACCCACTCCACCTAACTGCATAACGGCTTTGGAAGAAAGCCAGGTAGATGCCCTTATAGCCAGGTAGTAACCCCCCATAAGCAGGTAGTGCCCCTTACAGGCAGGTAGATGCCTCCTTGTAGCCAAGTAGATGCCCCCTCTGTGGCCAGGTAGGTGCCCCCTTTGTTAGCCAGGTAGGTGCCCCCTTTGTTAGCCAGTTAGGTGCCCCCATTGTTTGCCAGGTAGTGCCCCCTCTGTTGCCAGGTAGTGCCCCCTCTGTTGCCAGGTAGGTGCCCCCTCTGTTGCCAGGTAGGTGCCCCCCTGTTGCCAGGTAGTGCCCCCATTGTTGCCAGGTAGATGCCCCCATTGTTGCCAGGTAGCTGCCCCCTCTGTTGCCAGGTAGATGCCCCCTCTGTTGCCAGGTAGATGCCCCCTCTGTTGCCAGGTAGATGCCCCCATTGTTGCCAGGTAGATGCCCCCTCTGTTGGCAGGTAGATGTCCCCATTGTTGCCGGGTTTAGTGCCCCCATTGTTCCCAGGTAGATGTCCCTCTGTTGCCAGGTAGTGCCCCCTCTGTTGCCAGGTGATGCCCCCTCTGTTGCCAGGTAGATGGCCCCTCGGTGGCCGGGTAGTGCCCCCTCTGTTGCCAGGTAGATGTCCCCTCTGTTGCCAGGTAGTGCCCCCTCTGTTGCCAGGTAGATGTCCCCTCTGTTGCCAGGTAGTGCCCCCTCTGTTGCCAGGTAGTGCCCCCTCTGTTGCCAGGCAGAGCCCCCCATATAGCTAATTTAAAAAATAAAATAATAAACTCCACTTACCTCACCAGGCTCCTGCAGCACGGCCGCTCCGGACGATCTCCTCAGCGGCGCAGGGGGAAGTGAGAGCAGCCGCGCGTCACTCCCCTGCAGCCGCGACACTTCCCTGCGCCGCTGACCTGTATGTGCGGCGCACACACCGGCGCCGGACATACAGGGGGAGGAGGGAGGAGGGAGCGATCCCTCCTGCCTCCTCCCTGCACAGCGGAACTCTGGGCGGGTGAAGCGGGTGCAGCGGCCGCTTCACCCGCCTGTAGGAGCGGGCCCGGCGGCGCCAGAGTAGCGCGCTAGCGCTACTCTGTCGCCGCGGCCATTTAAAGAACCCCCACCGCCTGCTGTGGGCGGGAGGAATGCCAACTCCCCCGGGAGGGGACCCCAAATAGCGGGACCCCCCCGCCAAAAACGGGAGAGTTGGCATGTATGCTCTAATTACATAGCTCCCTGTAGGTACACAGCCCCCTCTTAGTATATAGCCCCTGTAGGTACACAGCCCCCTCTAAGTATATAGCCCCCTGCATATACAATCCCCTGTAGGTAGATTGCCGCTTGAAAAAAACTAATTAAAATGCTACTGACCTGTCTGCGCTCCCTGCTGAAGAGCTGGCTCCAGGAGCTAGTTTCCGGTGTGAGCGACATAGACGTGACGCCCGGACCTGCCACAGGGACCAACTTACACCACTGGGCAAGGCAGGCAGCTACCCAACAGAGCCGCCTATGCTCATGGGGCCCCAGAGCAGCCGCCTACCCTGCCCAATGGAAAAGACAGCTCTGAGTCAGATAGCTGTGAGCCAATCCTGCATGAGAATAAGAGGGACGGTGCTTCATTCACTTCTTTGGGATCTTTCACTTGGTTATATTTGAATTAAAAGTGAATGGGGAGGACAGCTAGAAGTGCCCACTCTCTTGTGCATGGTCAGCTTGCAGCTAGCTGTGAGTGACCAGTGTAGCATATATTGCTTCGTCGTAAAACTCCTTTAAAATAAAAAGGGATTTCCAGCTTCCTGCAGATCTTTCAGACTGTTATAGGTAAGGAATAGATATCTGTATTATCAGCTTAATTCTCTTTAATCTCTTTGTTTTATTATGTTGGTGACATTTTCGTGGCTTTGAAGCCAATTACCAGTTTTCCACAGAGCTATGTTTTCATCATACAGTAGTCGTCCCAGAACCAATTCATTATGTATGTTGAGGGACAACTGTAATTTCAAAAGTCGGATATGAACCAGTAATAATTGTATTCTGACAGTTCTACACTAGTGAATTACACAATTATACAACAGCAACAGTTGTTGGTGTTTCCTTTAAATCACAATTTATTTCACTCTTAGAGAGACATGTAAGAACAGGGCTGTGCCAGTTATCTAGAATCAAAAAGTTTTAGTAGACCTGTTCTATAGATGTATGAATAGTCGCCTTCCAAACTTTGGCGCAATAAGCTCCTGCATGACAATTTTTAATGTGCCAAAGATTTGGGGTGTTCCGGGGGCGTATCCCACCACATTCATAGAATTAGACACATTTATGATTATTTGACGCATAATAGTTAGAACAGCCAGACCAGGTCTGCCTAAGCCAGACTTGTCGTATTGGCTTTGGGACTGCCCCTGTATGTATGCCCTGCAGAAGACAGGTTTGTATATTCGGGCCCCATTCTACACCGCCTTAAAGGCCCATTTAGAATTTTGTCTGTTCCAAGTTCATACATGTCGCCCTTAAGCTATGTTCACACGGCTTATTTGCGGGGCGTAATTATGCCGTGTGGACGGGGGCGGGGCGGGGGGCCGGCGCCTGGCCGGCCCATAGACAATCATTACCAGCGGCGCGTATGCGCCGCTAGTAATTCACAGGTCACTTATCTCCCCCCGCGGCATATTCGCCAAGCAGGGAGAGGAGACGTAATCCATAGTTCTCTATGAGAACTGTGGATTACCTATAGACTGGGATGTATTCCAGCCGTAATTCGCGCACTTCGGTGCGTAATTACGGACTGAAATACGTCCCATTTTAAGCCGTGTGAACATAGCCTTACTGTTCATATGAGTGCCCCTTGCAGTACTATTCCTTTCCTCAATAAGTTACAATGTAGCAAAATTCAACTTGACAGATGAAGGTGTCATGACATCACAGCACAGAATGTTATCACAACTGTCATTGCTTTTCATTAGTCTTTGTTGGAGATAAGAGCAGATAACACGGAAAGTCACAATATCACAGTCAAGATAAACTTTGGTAGATCAGTACAAGAGAAATACATTGATAATTGTTCTTTAAGCCATTTATTATTTGAATAATGTTACATAAGACCACAATGTGAAAAAGACTAATGGAAGTATGAGCACCATGGTGAATTATTGGTTAGCATTGTTGCCTTTTCTCTCTGGAGTTCTGGGTTTAAGAAGTGTCCAGGCTTCTCTTGTCTGCTTGCCTCAACACCTACTCTAGTGACCCCATTCCCTCCCACCTTGTCTAGTCCATGTCTCCAGCTGTCCTCTCTCACCTTACTAAAATTTGTAACCTCTCTCTCTCCACGGGGGCTTTCCCCCTTCCCTTCAAACACCCATAAAACCCCCTTTACTAAAAAACCCCATCTGGACCCCTGCGCTTTAATTATCAACCGCTCAAACCCTGCCCTTCATTTTCCTAAATCCTGAAGTTTGGGTTTACTCTACCAAAATCCGAATCCTACTAACCTTTCTCGACCCTTTAAAACCCGGTTTTCCCGCACCTACACTCCACGGAAATGTTTTAAAAGTCTAAAATGACCTCCTAACAGAAAAATATCAGGGTAATACTTTGTGCTTCCTGGGATTCTCAGCAGCGTTTGACACTGTTGATCACCAACTTTTCTCAGCATGCTCACCCATGGCCCCAGGACACCGCTCTCTTTGGTTCTCATTTACCTTTGAAGGTCCTTCGTGTCTCTTTTTTCAGATCTACCCCCTCTTCTTCCTCTTTATGTTGCAGTTTCCTTTGGATCAGTTCAGGTTTCCCCTCCCCTTTCATTGTACCCAAAACCCCCATTGGAAAAAAACCCAGCAGATTTGGTTCCAGTACACCTTGTGATGACTTCAATTGACACCTTTCCAAGACATCACTCCTGCCCTCTAAAAAAACACCAGTGCTGTTGCTGTTCCAGACATAATGGCCTCTTCCATCTGAAACAAACCTCACTAAAACTGAACTTCTTGTCTTTCCACCATCTAGTAACCAACACTCCCTGCTATTTCTGTTTCAGTATGTGGTACCACCATTACTCCTAGGTAGCAGGCCCGCTTTCTGGGGGTTATACTAGATTCTGATCTGTGCTTCACTCCCTATAGTCAATCCCTTGCCCGCTCCTGTCACCTGCACCTCAAGAACATCTCCAGAATCTGTCCGTTTCTCGCTGTGGCAACAACGTAAACTCTCATTGTGGCCCTTATTCTTTCTCGTCTTGACTACTGTAACTCCTTGCTAATCGGTCTGCCTCTGTGCAAACTCTCCCCTCTTCAATCTGTCCTGAATGCAGCAGGTAGGCTCATCTTTCTCTCCAGCCGCTATACTGACGCCTCTACCCTGTGTCAGTCACTGCACTGGTTGCCCATTCAGTACAGGATACAGTATAAACTCATCACTCTCACCCATAAAACTCTCCACAATGCTGCATCCCCCTACATCACCTCCCTCGTCTCTCTACCACCCGACCCACTCTCTCCGCTCTGCTGCTGATATCAGGTTACACTCATCAATCATTCGAACCTCCCATGCCCGTCTCCAAGATTTCACACGTGCAGCACCAGTTCTCTGGAATATGCTACCGCGGGCGATCAGGCACATTCACAACCCTCATAGTTTTAAGAGGGCCCTGAGAACACATCTTCTCAGTCTGGCCTACCAAGATCGTTAAACTGCTATCACACACATCTGTCACTCCCTTCACTAGGGCACTCACAGGCACTTATCTGTATATGTACTGTCTGGGTGGCAGGTTCACCCATTTTTCATGTAAACCACCCCCTATTTATGAAACATGGCTGGACCATTGTAAACTTGGCACTTCTAACCGTTTGCTTCACCCATACACCCTAATAGATTGTAAGCTCTCACGAGCAGGGCCCTCACACCTTGTGTCTCATCTGTAAGTACTTTTAATGTGTAATGTCTGTACGTATACCCTCGAATTTGTAAAGTGCTGCGGAATATGTTGCCGCTATATAAATAAAGATTATTATTATTATTATTATTAATAAGGACAATATCTATATTGGAGTTCTTCTATTCTTCATATTTGCCAGGGTCTGGCTATTCTGCCTTCCTACCACAGTCCAAAAATATACTAATAGGTTCATTTGAAATTAAGTTTTTGGACCTGATGGACTCGGGGTCCGATGTGAGTAATGACAATTTCTGTATCCATTGAGTAGAATTAATACTTTGTACCTGTAAAGATGGTAGATGACCAAAAGGGGGATTCCCTTTATGATGCTAAAATCATGTTTGTGTTTTATTCTGTTACAGGAACATTTTTATTTGCAAGAGAACAAAATTAGAGTAAGGGAGCTGATAAGTATCCATTAGAAACCAGGCATTGCCCCGGATCTAGAAAACAGTGGACAATAAAGATGGACTAGGTACAGCATAATGCTGTATACTAATAAACCAGGAGCAAAAGCATCCTCGACTGACTGGGGGAAAGAAAGCACTCGGAAACCACAGGATGTAAGTCATTGAAGTGAAGTACCAAACCAAAGACACCATGGATTCTCTGGAACAGCAAACCACAGAACACCAGAAAACGTAACAAACCACTAGACATCAGACTATAACCAAGGTACAATCCTCTTGACATAAAAAACTGCCAGGGGCACTAAATACTGTCTGGAAGTACAACATGACTGGACAAGTATTGCCTGAAGCTCAAAATCACTAAACAGTCTGCATCACTAAACAGGCAGGAACTATTAGAATAATAACCTGCAGGAAACCAGGGCCATTTGAAGCACTAAACTATTTAAAGAAGAGACTAGGAAACTGGAATAGCATTCCAGCACTAATTGTATTTTTAGCAGATGGATGTAATTTATGGTTGGTGCAACATATCAATAAAGCAATGAAACAGAACAGCCTAATATGTGTGGTACGTATAGACTTAGCTACATTATCTCTGCATTTAAACATGCTTTGCCTACATAAACAACTGATACTAAAAACTACTGAAACACAGAAATAAACTTCAGTTTTTGGAAAGAAAAATTTTCCATCATTTAGCTCTTCAATAAGTATGAAGTTCTAGACATTATAACATGTGCCGCCAGGGTACATGCAGCCCGGAAGTCTTCTCTGAGCACAACCTGGTCCTACTGTAGAGACTTCTACTGTGGAAATTTAAAACTTACAGGATGCTTGAGCCAAATCTTAGTTGTTTGTTTTGTTGTACAAGAAGTTTTAAAAGTTTTGTTTCCGACTGTTGAAACCTCACACACTTCATGAGCCTTTAGGGTGCTTCTACATGGCAGGTGTCACGTCAAGGGAGGTACAGTGAGCCCTGACTGGAACCCAGCCCACTGTCCCTGCCTGCTTGATGTGCTGCCCTAGGCGGCAGACGCCAACTGGGCGACAGTCCCTGCGCTGCTAGAGTGCTGGAGGAGGAAGAAAGGTCAGACAGTCCGGGTCAAAACCTAATCAGGAATGCCAAGCCACAAATCAGGACCAACAAGAGAAAATGTAAACAAACCGAGGTCAAACATGAACGGGAGCAAGGTACAAAATCAGAAGACAAGCCGGGGTCAGGAAACAAGCCAAGGTCAGGTACACGGATAAGCAAAACACAACATAAGGCAGCCAGGAGAATATCACAGGCGCTGCACTCACCCTGCAGGGGGTTTAAATGGGATTCCCGGATACCGCCCCTGCAGCTGATTGGAGCGTCTTCCGGGTACTCCCATTGGCTGGTGAGACATGCCTCCTGTCCAGAGTGGTTGGGCCTTTGTCACTCACAGAGCTGCCAGCAGACTGTCTATCAGGGCGGGGTCGTAAACCAGCTGCTGCAGACTGTTGCTCCCCACAAGCTGAGCGCCGCCTAGCCCTGACAGTACCCCCCCCCCCTTTTAGGAGGGGCCACCGGACCCTTCCCTGGTCTGGGTAAGATTAATGGAAGTCCTTTACCAGTTGATCCGCCGGTACCCGTGATATTTCCTCATGATCATAACCCTTCCAGTGGACCAGGTATTGTAGTGACCTCTGGACCTTATGGGAATCCAAGATTCGGGCAACCTCATATTCTAACTCCCCCTCTATACAAACTGGAGGAGGAGGTCTAGAGTCACAGGCTGGATATACCTCTTAAGAAGTGAGCGATGAAATACGTTGTGTATCCGGAGACAAGAGGGTAATTTGAGACGATATGTCACCAGATTAACCACCTCCTGAACCACATACGGACCTACATAACGCGGCGCAAGTTTACCAGAGGAAACTTTCAAACGCAGGTTTCGGGTGGATAACCATACTTTATCCCCAACAACGAACCCTCTAGAACAAAGACGCCGTCTATCAGAACTTTTCTTCTGGATGTTCTGTGTATGAACCAAGTTATTCTGAACTTGGGCCCAGAATGTGCACAGATCTTTAATGATAACCTCCACCCCGCTGTGATCAGACGTAGCACTGGAAAATGACGTATGTCTTGGGTGAAACCCATAGTTGCAATAGAATGGTGAGGTCCCCGCCGAGCTACTATCCTGATTGTTAATGGCAAACTCTGTCAATGGTAAATACTTTACCCAACCTGCCTGCAGATCAGAGACATAGCAACGGAGTTTTTGTGTTACCATTTGATTTACCCTTTCTGTCTGCCCATTAGTCTCTGGGTGGAAAGCAGAGGAAAAGGACAAGGGGATACCCATAGCCTTGCAAAGGGCTCTCCAAAATCGAGAAACGAACTGAACCCCTCTGTCCGAAACAATATTTTCCGGGTTAAACCATGGCAGTTTGGCAATGTGTTTTGATAATGAGTTCAGCAAGTTTTTTGGACGACGGCAACCCCCCTTAACGGAACAAGATGGCACATTTTACTGAAACGGTCCACTACCACCCAAATAACCATTTTCCCCTCTGAAGGAGGAAGGTCCATCATAAAATCCATGGAGATGTGGGTCCATGGACGTTCAGGTACAGGTAGCGGGCAAAGTTCACCAGGATGGCAAGTTCTGGTTTAGCTTTGCCCGAGCGCAGACTTCACAAGATGCCACATAGGCCTCGACATCACGAGCCAACAAAGGCCACCAGTAAATACGAGAAATCAGCCTTTTTGTGCCAGACACTCCAGGATGTCCAGATAAAACAGAGTCATGAAATTCTTTTAATAATTGTAGCCGGAACTGAGTGGGAACAAAGACCTTTGAAACAGGACAATCAGCAGGTCTCATATCCTGGTGGGTCTTGATCACAGTGGCCAAATCAGGGGAAATAGCTGAGACAACAGTCTCCTTGGGCAATATAGGTACCGGATCCTCCTGGGAAGCATGGCTGGCACAGAAACTTCTAGATAGTGCATCAGCTTTAACATTTTTAGAACCTGGTCTGTAAGTAACAACAAAGTTGAAGCGTGTAAAAAATAATGCCTGACTTGGAGTTAACCTTTTAGCATTCTCTAAAAAGGTGAGGTAAGAATCGTGACTTGATGCTGGGCACCTTCGAGGAAGTGGCGCCATTCCTCGAAGGCCCACTTAATAGCCAACAACTCCCGATTTCCAATGTCATAATTCCTTTCCGCCGAGGAAAATTTTCGCGAAAATAAGGCACAATGGCGAAGGTTAGTCATAGCAGCGGATCCCTGAGACAGAACCGCCCCTGCACCATACTCAGAGGCATCAACCTCGACGACAAAGGGTTTGCTATGATCTGCTTGAATCAACACCGGAGCTGATACAAAACACTGCTTAAGTTTCTCAAACGCTTCTATGGCCTCAGGTTGCCAACTGCTGAACTTCACCCCCTTCTTAGTCATGTCAGTCAATGGCCGAACTAAGACAGAAAAATTTACGATAATAATTAGCAATCCCTAAGAATCACTGTAAGGCCTTCAAGGACGAAGCACGGACCCAGTCGAGAATAGCCTGAATTTTACAGGAGTCCATACGAAATGAGTTAGGAGTCAGGATATACCCAAGGAAAGGATCCTCCTGTACCCCAAAAACACATTTCTCAAGCTTGACAAACAACCTATTTTCCTTCAACATTTGCAATACCTGTCGTACAGGTAAACGACCATACAACAACCAATAAGTTCCCGGAAAACATCATTAACCAGGTTCTGGAACATCGCGGGTGCATTACACAATCCGAACAGCATCACCAGATACTCAAAATGACCCTCAGGAGTGTTAAACACGGTTTTCCACTCATCCCCTTCTCAGATACGGATGAGGTTATAGGCATCTCACAGGTCCAGTTTGGAAAACCACTTCGCCCCTTGGATCTGATTAAACAGATCAGGAATCAAGGGTAAGGGATATTGGTTTTTTACCGTTATCTTATTTAATTCACGGTAGTCAATGCATGGACGGAGGCCTCCATCCTTTTTTCCTACAAAGAAAAACCCTGCACCCATAGGAGACACAAAAGGTCGGATATGCCCCTTCTGAAGGCTTTCTGCAATGTATTGCTTCATGCCTATTCTCTCAGGACCTGACAGATTATATACCCTCCCCTTAGGAAACCTCACTCCGGGCAATAGGTCAATGGCACAGTCGTAAGATCTATGAGGGGGTAGAATCTCCGACTGTTTCTGAGAAAATACCTCAACAAAGTCACGAATAAATACAGGAATCTGCTCCACCTCTGTACTGCCCAGTATGACAGGTAGACATCTGTCAAAGCACTGATGCCCCACTTGATTAATTCACCTGAATTCTAGTCAAACACTGGGTTATGATTGAGTACACTTTTCAGTATGTATGGATCCAACTAACATCTCGAGCTCAGGAGTACAATGTTGAATCGTGCCCCTAGCCAGTGGAGTAGAGTCAATAGCCACCACCTGCAGGGAATCAGATAGAGGTCTCCAAGGTAGACCCAGACGTTTGGCGAAGGACGCGTCTATAAAATTGGACGCTGACCCAGAGTCCACAAAATCGTTCCCAGAACCAGACAGAGACAAGTATGAGACCTTAACTGGGAGCAGCAATTTTTTGGATACAATGGGAAATACTTGTTGGTGACCTTCCTGCAAATCAGCTAGGCGCTGGAGTCTTTCCGGCCTGGTCTTCCATTTGGAGCACTCCCTGATGCCGTGTAGAAGCATAATCCCTGGAGACGCCGAGATGTCCTATGGTCGCTGGCAGAAGTTGCCGAAGAAGCCCCCACTTGCATGGGCTCCTCAGAGTTTATATCGGAAACAGCGGGTGTAGAGGGGTGGACCGCCGGGAAAGGAACCTTTCCCCAACGTCTCTCCCTAAAACGTCTGTCCAGACGAATGGCTAGAGCCATGGCCTCATCTAAAGTACCAGGGGTAGGGTAAGCCACCAACGTATCCTTCACATGGTCAGCTAACCCTAATCTAAACCGACATCTAAGAGCTGGGTCGTTCCACCCCGACGCAACACACCAGCGGTGAAATTCAGAGCAATACTCCTCCACCTTCCTTTTACCCTATCTCAAGATGGTCAGCTGAGCCTCGGCCACAGCTTCCCTATCAGGGTCATCAAAAAGTATGCCCAAGGAGACCAAGAACCTGTCCACAGAAGACAGTTCTGGTGAATCCGGAGGTAACGAAAATGCCCACTTCTGGGGGGACCCTTAAGTAAGGACATAACAATTCCCCCTCTCTGCTCCTCATTGCCCGAGGTACGTGGGCGGAGCCTAAAATACAGGCGACATCCTTCCCTAAAAGTCAAAAATGCCTTCCTATTGCCTGAAAACCAGGCAACTGAATAGGGGGGTTCAACAGAAGGGGGAGGTAGCGCAGGGACCCTCAGACTTGGGGAAGTCTCTTGCTGTTGTACCCGCAGCACCAGATCCTGGACTAGCTGGGTAACCCCTGCATCTGCTCTACCAGAGCTGTCATAGTGAGGGTAGAGCAGTAATGGTTTTGGCCTGTGATAATGTCACGTCAAGGGAGGTACAGTGAGCCCTGACTGGAACCCAGCCCACTGTCCCTGCCTACTTGACGTGCTGCCCTAGGCGGCAGAAGCCAACTGGGCGACAGTCCCTGCGCTGCTAGAGTGCTGGGGCCGTTAGGAGGTAGAATAGCCAGACAGTCCGGTTCAATAACAAATCGGAAACGCCAAGCCACAAATCAGAACCAGAGGGATAAACGTAAACAAGCCGAGGTCAAACACGAACGGGTGCGAGGTGCAAAATCAGAATGTACACGGATAAGCAAAACACAATATAAAGCACAAGTAGCAAGGCAGCCAGGAGAATATCACAGGCGCCGGACTCCGCCTGCAGGGGGTTTAAGGCTATGTTCACACGGCTTTTTTGCGGGGCGTAATTACGCGCTGCAATTACGCCGTGTGGACGGGAGCAGGGGGCCGGCACCTCGCTGGCCCATAGACTATCATTACTAGCGGCGCGTATATGCCGCTAGTAAATGACATGTCACTTATCTCCCCCTGCGGCGGAGATACGAGAACTGTGGATAACCGTAATGACTGGGACGTATTCCAGCCGGACTGAATTAGGGACTGAAATACGTCCCATTTTAAGCCGTGTGAACATAGCCTAAATGTGATTCCTGGATACCACCCCTGCAGCTGATTGGAGCGGCCTCCGGGTCCTCCCATTGGCTGGTAAGACACGCCTCCTGTCCAGAGTGGATGGGCCTTTGTCACTCACAGAGCTGCCAGCAGACGGTCTATCAGGGCGGGGTCATAAACCAGCTGCTGCAGACTGTTGCTCCCCACAAGCTTAGCGCCGCCTAGCCCTGACAGCAGGTTAAAATACCGGCCGGATTCTGATTGAAGAATCCGGTCAGTATTTTGACATCTTGTTTATGGTTTTAGGGGACGGTTTGCTGATTCGATTCTGCCGTTTGCAGATTCGACCATCCCCCTCAACCACTGACGTCCATCTTCTGCCCGAAAACCGGGCAGAAGAATGAACATGTTCTAAGTTTTTCGCTAGCAGTGTAAAAAAATGTCAGAAAATCCGTTCAGTGTGGACTGCTGCATGGAATTTCTATTAAAGTCAATCATGATGGTTGACAGTTGATTTACAGACGGTTTTGAAATGCAAAAAAAGTCTAAATCAGACCTAAATCCTACAGGACTTTACAGAGTGAGTGAACATTTTGAACACTGTCTATAGAATTCTTATTTTTTAGTCATTTAAAGAGAACCTGTCACATAGATTATGCCCCCCTTGCTGAGGACAGCACAAGCTAGTGACAGACATGCTGTTTCCAGTGCTGTGTCCCTTATTCTGTAAGATGCTGTAGTTTTCGTGTATTTAATGCTCAAATCTGCAGTTTTCAGCCAGAAGAGTCATTCAAAGAGTCAGTTTTTTTCAAGCCCTGCCTACCTCAACTGATAAACCTATTACTTTGAATAGGTGCAAACAGGTGAATAACTGTCAGTGGGGGGGGCTAGCCCTTGGTGGGTGGGGCTAATACCTACTCATGAATAAAATTTGAGGGGAAAATGCTCTAAAACTGCTGCATCATACAGAATAAGGGGCACAGCGCTGGAAACAGCAGGTCTAACACTAGCTTGTGCTGCCCTCAGAAAGGGGGGCATAACCTATGTGACAGGTTTCCTTAAAGTAAATATGTCTCCTCTTTGACTTGAAGGAGCTATTGCATTTAAAGGGGTTGTCTCACTACAAGGATTGCTTTTTATGTTAAAGATCTTGCAAAAACCACTTTGCAATATATGTCCATTAACAGTATCCTACCTATTCCTAGATATCCCCTTTTGTATGGGCTGCATCAGCTCCTCAGTTCGCTATATCTACAGACCTGTTCTATCTCACCTGATAAGCTGACAGTGCTGGTTGCTATAGCTACAGACTTGGTGTCCTCAGCAGCTCATCACTGCAGGCCAGTAGAAGCCAGTAAACACATCCCTGAATTCAAAAATGAAACTGAGAAAACAGGATAGAGGTAAGATGAAATGATGTAGTGAGACAACTCCTTTAACTATGTGCACCTGTTCTTGGAAAAAGAGCATTAAGGAAGACTTTTAGTTTTGGATGCTCTGCTAAATCTGACAGGTCAAAGCCCTCACTGCATTTCTAGCCGTAGTTTCATTTAGATAGAAACTGCCCTTTTGGACTCATTAGGACAGATTCACTCATAATGACTCATACAGTGTATGAACATACCAAATTTATTAGCGTGACGTGCTGTGTGGTGACTTTAGTATTTCTTTAGACTCTGTTGTTTATACCATCTATTTATTGGCTTAGTAGACACCAATAATGCAACAAAATTTTGGCTCATTTTTGCCACTTGATGTTCCACTTTAAAACCTGCCCCACCCGGATAAGCCACGTTGCCCTTTTTTCAGCAAGACGAAAAAGTGTCTAAAATACATTGAATGGGCAGCATTGCACTGAGGTCAGTTTTCTGGTACAAATTGCACCAAAAACTGCCAGGAAATGCTCCTTAGTGAATATAAAAGTGAAAGTTCAGTAATGTTCACTTTGAAAGAGACACTATGAAAGTAAAGGATATAATTAATCAGAATATCTATACGGAAACATATAATCAGCTAATAGTAAATACAGTTCAGAATGGAGAAAAATACAATTATAGGGTGCACTACCACAGAATGAAAATGCTAAATAAGCAGTGTTTCTGCAAGTAAATCCATAGCAAACCTTGCAGATTTTGTTGTGGATCTGCCTAATGGGGGAGAGAGGAAGCTGGTCTTAATTTAAAGTGTGCTGGTCTAAGATGCACCAAATATTTAGTTTTTTTTCCATGCCTCCTTTTTGAAATCTAGAGAGTTTTGTTATATTTTTCAACCTGACTTAAATTACAGTTATGCAGCCTGGCCATAGGAGGGCCCCTCCAACTAATCCACACTTTTTTTTCTTGTAAGTGGTTTACGTGGCCCAGAATTGAAAAAAAGTTGCAAACGTTTACTCTAATAAAGTGTGATAAATCACAATATTTCCATAAATACAAAGAATTTTTAAGAGGAAAAAAATGGTCCTAAAAGATAACTTTTCTGAAAACTATTAAAATATAAATAACATCTCCTCAAAAAAATGGGGGAGAAAGAAGACACATGGGTGGGACCAGAAGAAAATCCCAATCTGGCCCTAACACCCTATTATACTCTTACCTATACCAAAAATACAGGATAATCGCCCCAATAAGGGCGTTCCTGTCCGCAGCCTTATCCTAACTTAAGAAGACCCTATTAGTCGTCATGGTCCCGTCCCGACATGTTTCAATCATCCATTCATAATATCATCAGGGGACAATACAGAAAATATTCAATGGACCTCACGTATAGGTGTAATATCAGAACAGCAGCTGCAATTACATAAGGCAAAAATAAATGAATAACTGGTGGGAGCTAGTAGTGACCTAAAAAAACTGCCACCATGATATACTAGGTTTATATAATACAATACAGAGAAACTGATGTTTGATCAACACGGTGTTACGCTGCAGAGTATTGTTACAGCAAGACAGACCCACCAGGCTGTAAAGGGTACAAGAGAAGGGGGTATAAGATACAAAGCTAAAACTACAAAGTGCAAAAAACAACCCACCATTACTGTGTCCAATTATATAACTTACTATTTAGTCCAGGATGCAAGTCATCTCCCGCTCTGTAAGGGCATCACAGCGTCGGCTGTATGCGAGACGCCGAGGACAGGGAGAGCACGGAAGATAAGGGTGCGCTCCCGGCGCCTCCGTGACGTCACTCCATGCGTCCAGGGCAGAGATCTGCTCCGGAGTCGCGTCCCTAGTTACGGCGCATGCGCAGTCACAAAATAGTGCCGAGCTCTACGTGGGACGTGCCGGTAAAGCAGCAGCTAAGCAGATAGATTCTAACACTGCTCAGGTATTAGAGAATAAAACGACATTTAATGGCAAGAATTCTAGACTGATTCAATACTCTAGCCCACCCCAAAGGCCAATAATAATTTTTAGATGCTGTAGTGAACTTACATAGATAGTCAAAAAACGTTACATGGATGGAAAGGTTCAGAATAGACCAGAGATCCCTGGTTTAAATCAACTAGGCAAAAATAAGAGGACCCTAAAAATAACTACTAAAGTCCAATTGGTCATTCAGCCCATTTGGGGCCTTAGTATTTAAAGTAAATGTCCAAAAACATTCTTTCTGTAAAAGTAATTGATCCAAATTTCCACGTCTTTGGGAGGGACAAACACAATCAATGCCCCTCCATTTGAGGCACTTAGAATTGCCCCCATGAACCGAGTGTATATGCCGTGAAATGGGTGTATCCCGTTGGTGACGGACATCACCCAAGTGTTCGCCAATCCTTCGGTGCAACTGTCTCGTAGTTTTTCCCACATACCTCAATCCACAACAACATGTCACCAAGTACACCACATATGTAGTCTTACAATTAGTGAAGTGTTTGATGTGAAAAACCTTCCTATCAGTATCATCAGAAAAAGTATTTGTCTTTTCCACAAAGCCACAAAAAGAGCAATCCCCACATTTAAAGGAACCCTTTGGTCTAGTCAGCTACATCTCTTTCTTTGGATTTACGAAATGGCTGTTGACCAAATAGTCCCGTCGTAACTAGGGACGCGACTCTGAAGCAGATCTCTGCCCTGGACGCATGGAGTGACGTCACGGAGGCGCCGGGAGCGCGCCCCTATCTTCCGTGCTCTCCCTGTCCTCGGCGTCTCGCATACAGCCGACGCTGTGATGCCCTTACAGGGCGGGAGATGACTTGCATCCTGGACTAAATAGTAAGTTATATAATTGGACACAGTAATGGTGGGTTGTTTTTTGCACTTTGTAGTTTTAGCTTTGTATCTTATACCCCCTTCTCTTGTACCCTTTACATCCTGGTGGGTCTGTCTTGCTGTAACAATACTCTGCAGCGTAACACCATGTTGATCAAACATCAGTTACTCTGTATTGTATTATATAAACCTAGTATATCATGGTGGCAGTTTTTTTAGGTCACTACTAGCTCCCACCAGGTAGTCATTTATTTTTGCCTTATGTAATTGCAGCTACTGTTCTGATATTACGCCTATATGTTAGGTCCATTGAATATTTTCCGTACTGTCCCCTGATGATATTATGAATGGATGATTGAAACATGTCGGGACGGGACCATGACGACTAATAGGGTCTTCTTAAGTTAGGGTAAGGCTGCGGACAGGAACGTCCTTATTGGGGCGATTATCCTGTATAATAAGGGTATAGGGTAAGGGTATAATAGGGTGTTCGGGCCAGTTTTGGATTTTCTTCTGGTCCTACCCATGTGTCTTCTTTCTCCCACATTTTTTTGAGGTGATGATATTTATATTTTAATAGATTTAATAAAAGTTATCTTTTAGGACAATTTTTTTCCTCTTTAACCCTTTAAGGCACCCTGACGTTCCTGAACGTCATGGTTCACTGCCTGTTAATGCACCATGATGTCCAGGAAGGTCATGAAAGCTTTCTGTCTCCCTGTGCAGAGATAAGATGAAAGCTCTACACTAATTGCTGTTTCTGACAGCTAATTAGCTCAGCTTCACAGCAGGTGATCAATCATTGCAGCTCCATGCAGAGGATCGCTGGGATTGGTCAGTCAGTCTGCTGACTCACCCATTACAGCTGATACATGTCCCAGCTGTGTTCTGTGAGAGAGAGTGAGGAGATCGTATTTCTGTGCTGGGTCATAGTGCCCTGTTCTGCGTTCTGGGCTGTCACTGCCTGAAATATTTTATTAACCCCTCCACTGCCTAATCACTTCACTGCCCCTGTGATCTATTTGTGGCAGCTGTCTGATCAGACAGTTTGCCACTTTGAAGTTCCAGCAATTTTCTGCCAGTGATCATCACTGGCTCATACAGTGAAAAACACACAAAAAAATTAACCACTTCATTGCAAAGTCCCTGTTCCCCTCACTCATATTGTTAAAGCTGTCTGATCAGTTAAAAAGACAGTTTGTAACTTCTGTTCCCACATCTGTCACTGCACATCACTACCCCAATAAAGCCTGTAAAATATTCAAAAACAAGAAGGTGCTCCTTCAATTCTGAGGCCTTTGGAAGAGTCAAAAAGCGCATATGGGCCACAAGTGGGATATTTCTAAAAACTGCATAATAAGGAGAATCATTATTGAGTTGCGATTTCTTGGTAAAATCTACGTGGTTCTAATGAATAATGAACAAAAATCGGAAATCTGCAAAAAAGTTAACATTTTGAAATTTCACCTTCACTTTTCATTAATTTCTGCGAAATACCTAGAGGCTTAATAAACTTCCTAAATGCTGTTTTGACTATGTTAAGGGGTGTAGTTTCTGAAATGGGGTCATTTATGGGGGGTTTCTAACATACAAGCCCCTCAATACCACATCAGAAGTGGCCTGGTTCCAAAAATTATGCTAAATTAAAGCATAATGTGTCACGAGAAAACAATCTTTGAATCACATGGATAGGTAAAAGTATTGAAAAGTTATTCACAGATAAAGTGGCACATGTCAGATTTGAAAAAAAAGGGCTTGGTCCTTAACTCCAAAACAGGCTTAGACCTTAAAGGGTTAAAATTCTTTGTGATTTACGTTGGTCAAGAGGTTTACTAGCACTATTTGCAAGCAATTGCTAGGTGCCTTTTTCTTGTTCATAAATAATACAAATAACAAATGAATGTGTTACAGATGTGAAATCCATGCCACGGGTCATTTTCATGCATATTTTGTGTGGATGTTTTCCCCAGCATGTGGATGCAATTTGTTAAAATCTTATCCACTTTGCCATCATCATAACAGGTTCTAGTCAGTTTTCTGTGGGTCACATCTTATGGACATCTGGAGAGACATGTATGTTCAGGTTTTTCACCCTTTTCTGGAGTAAAATGCACCTAACTGAGCAGTCTACGATGTCTAATGCACCCAATGAATGAGTTAGGCGCATTGTTCATAAGACTCGACACTTTCTAATGCGCCTAACGTGAAGGGGTGTTATGGAGGCGTTATGGAGGCGTGTCGCACCACACTCGTACTATTAGACACATATATGAATGAAGTTTGGCAAAACTAGGCGCATTACTGCTCGAACAGGCAGACCTATTTCAATGGGGTCTGCCCGAGCCTGAGGAGTCGAAGTGGAGCTAGATTTGCTGTTAGGTAAAAAAGTGTCCAATATTTCTCACCTTCCACCAGTACAATAATAAAAAGTAATTTCTGATAATTATCAAACTATATAAAATTAAATTATTTAAATTTAATAAAAAATTTTATCATATAAAATGAAAATAAAAATATAGAATATCCCCAAAATATAGAAATATCTCCTATAAAATTTAAAACGAATAGAATCTAAAACTAATTTTACATTTAATAACCCACTGATGTTGTAGTTCAGATTTTTATATTTTAAATTTCTACTACAATAAATTTGAAATTTATTTTTGCTGCTCTCATCCTTTATTTTACATACAGCAAGAGCCAGCACACCACAGGTCTTGCTGGGACCTGTAGTCCTCCAAGCAGGATCAGTATCATAGTTTCTATTCACTGACATGCTATTCTAATGACTTCTCTTATTTCCAGCCTGTCTATAACCTTAATACATGTTAGGCGCATACTAATGCGCCAAACACACAGACGAGGTGCAATTAACTTTAGACACCATTTATGAACGCACAAAAACCACTTTCAAACATTCAGGCACATTTGAAACTGAAAAATAGATGAGAAAATTAACTTAGATACGCCTAGTTTCATACATGTCTTCCCTGGTCTAGTACAGTAGTTGCATTAAAGTGACATTACTCTGTCAATGTCTAGTCAGATGCATGAAAAGTCAAACTGCAAGCGAGATTATTAAATAGTCACATTTATTTCTCTGTCCAGTAAAATGATGGGTTTGTCCAACATGGCTGGAACATTTACCAGGACAAATGGCTACATCAAGAGATAGTTAAGGTTAGTATGATTACACAAGTTACATAGTTATATAGTTACATAGTTTGTCAGGCCGAAAAAAGACATACGTCCATCCAGTTCAGCCCATTTGTTAAAGTGTTGCTAAAGTGTTGATCCAGAGGAAGGCAAAAAAACCCCTGAGGTAGAAGCCAATTGTCCTCATTTTAGGGAAAAAATTCCTTTCTGACTCCAATCTGGCAATCGGAATAAATCCCTGGATCAACGACCCCCCTGCAGAATCCTGGTCACTATAACTTGTTATGTTATCACGCTTCAGAAATGCATCCAAGCCCTTCTTGAACTCTGTTAGTGAATTCACCATGACAATTTCCTCTGGCAGAGAGTTCCACAGTCTCACTGCTCTAACAGTAAAGAATCCGTTTCTATGTTTATGTAGAAACTTTCTTTCCTCAAGATGTAGCAGATGCCCCCTTGTTCTAGATACAGTCCTGGGTATAAATAAATCTTTAGCGAGATCTCTATATTGGCCCTTAATATATTTAAACATATTTATTATGTCCCCCCGAAGCCGTCTTTTCTCTAAACTAAATAACCCTAACCTTGCTAATCTTTCTGGATATTGCAGTCCACCCAGTCCTTTTATTATTTTTGTTGCCCGCCTTTGTACCTGTTCAAGCTCTACAATGTCTTTCCTGTGCACTGGTGCCCAAAACTGTACACAATATTCCATGTGACTTGTATTTAGGGAGAATAATGTTCCCATCATGTGCATCTATGCCCCTGTTAATACACCCCATGATCCTATTAGCCTTGGCAGCTGCTGCCTGACACTGGTTGCTACAGTTAAGTTTACTGTCCACCAGGATTCCCAAGTCCTTCTCCATGTCACTTTTACCCAGTGTTTTTCCATTTAACATGTGATGGATTTTTCCTCCCCATGTGCATAACCTTGCAATTATCAGTGTTAAACCTCATCTGCCACTTCTCTGCCCAGGCCTCCAACCTATCCAGATCCCTTTGTAATAACACATTATCCTCTATTGTGTGGATTCCTTTACAGAGCTTAGTATCATCTGCAAAGATCGATATTCTACTGTGCAATCCCTGTGTAAGATCATTTATGAAAATATTAAAGAGGATAGAGCCCAATACTGAGCCCACTAGTAACAGGGATCCAGTCTGAGTATGTACCGTTAATTACCACCTTTTGTGAGCCAGTTGCTTACCCACTTGCACACATTTTCCCCCAGTCCAAGCATTCTCATTTTACTTACCAACCTTTTATGTGGAACAGTATAAAATGCTTTAGAAAAAGCCAAATAGGAACTTCCGGTTTCGGCGCCATCATGGCCTGACGTGCTTTGCTGAGCTCCGTCTGAACAGCAATTATCTGCTAGATTACCCGCCGTTAGACCTATCATCAATCATCCTGCTGTTATCAGAAGGCAGATAGAAGGCACCCAGCTAGCTTCTGACCCTCTCTGCAACCCTGAGATAGACAGAATCAACTTTATCTACTGACTGACATCTCAGCCACGTGGGCAGCCGGCCGGCTCAGCTCTGCTGCTGATAACACATCTAAGGGCTGTAAATCACGTCCTGAGGACTCGGGCATCGGCTCCACACTGCACAGACCATACGGAGGCTACAGGTACCTGTTACTTGCCTGGGGAAGCTGTTCTGAGAGAAACACTGTGCACCGCCCTAACGAGGCAGGAGCTTCAGTAACACACAGGCTGCAACCACCTCTCCAGTCACAGCTCCAGCAACCAAAACTGTGGCTGTGATCATCTAAACAGCCACAGCACTGCTTTAACACAGTAACCCCTGCATTCTCCATCTGCAAAGTGGTAAATAGCACCTAATTAGTGCCTCCTCGCTGCTTCAGAAAGTAGAACACAGCTGCCTATCTCTGTAACTGGAGCCATATCTTACCTGTCTCTT